>JAOQMM010131797.1:0-15072 GCA_027563515.1 Erythroxylum platyclados | reverse complement strand
TTTGGTTTCTTTCTAAATAAGAAACCAGCTTACCCTTTCATGTAAATTTGGGCTCAATCCAGATGGGGTAGTAAGGGCCTAGATAGAATTCTTCTCCCTGAAGAAGATACATATCTTTTCAAGTTTGTGGATGATGATAGTATTTGTAAGATTTCGGAAGCTATACCTTGGCACGTGGGTGAACAAGCAATGTTTATTCAAACATGGGTACCTAGTCAAAAGTTTGACAAAAAAAATATAGAGTCCATCCCATTATAGATCAATTTCCACAGCATTCCTCTTGAATACTGGTTAATGGATGGCTTAAGCTTTTTGGCTAGTGTAGTAGGAAAATTAGTGGCATTTGACTCAACCACTGCTAAGCTTAAAAAGGTATGTTATGCTCAAGTTTGTGTGTTATGCTCAAGTTTGTGGCAAATAAATCAAAAAAAACGCACTCCCTAAATTCCTGCCAGTTATGAAGCTCAATGTTGCCAATGAGTTAGTAAAATCTAAAATTCAATTATTCTATAATTGGAAACCTCATATGGGACATCAAGTATGGAATCCAATTAGTTACTAAAGGAGACTACAAAGAGCTAATGGGGATAGAGGCAGTATTAGCAACTATCTCTAATAGGAAAGTGTTTGAAGATCATAATGACGATATAGAGGTGTAGCCTAAAAACCATAATACTGCAACAACTAGTGATAAGGGAAAAGCCAGTATTGAACAACCTGAAGAAATACAAATGTTAACAATTTACCCCTATTTCTAGCAGAAGATCAAGGAGGAAGAGAAGAAAACCCAAAGGGGGATGGTAAAATAGCTCCTTTTGTCTAAATACTTATGATTGTTTGGAACATTAGAGGTCTTAATGAACCTCTTAAAGGTCAAGTTGTTCAGGATCTTTTGATAGAAAGAAAACTAGCTTTTGTTAAACTTTTGGAAACAAGAATAAAAGCTCATAATCTCCACAAGGCTATGAAATTTTTGGGGAAAAGCTAGAAGTATGAGACAAACCATGAATTCAATTACAATGGTAGGATCATGTTTTCCTATAATACTCAAAAAAATATAGGTCTCTGTGATCAAAATATCATAACAATATATTCACCTCAGGCCAAACTTTTTAAAATAGGGAATGAGATGGAGATTATCATCATATATGCAACTAACTTTGAATTTAAAAGAGTAAAGCTATGGGAGGAGCTTTTCTCCATCTATTCATTTGTGCATGTGCCTTAACTAATAGTAGGTGATTTCAATTGTATATTGCATCCCTCAGAAGCTCAGGGTGATAGGATCAATGCATCAAATTTTGGTAGAGAGCTGGAGGGCACCAAATTAGAAGTGACTGATCTTAGATTTTCTAGTTGTTTTTACACATGGAGTAACAAACAACAAGGAAGCTTCCTCATCAAGAAGAAGTTGGACCGAATATTGGTTAATCACCTATGGATGAGCCAATTCCCCAACTCTTATGCCCATTTTGGAACCTCTTTATGCCTATAATTCTCCTTTCAAATTCTTCAACTTCTTAAATAACATGGATGGATTTATAGAGCTAGTTTATGATATATGGAATATCAAGATTGAGGGATGTAATTCTTTTCAATTGATGAGGAAGCTCCACATTCTTAGAAACAAATTAAAGAGCTTCTATAAAATAGAGCAGTCCACTACATTTATCAAGTTGCAAGAAGCTAAGAAAAGTTGAAAAGAGCTCAGGAGGATTGTTATAATCAACTAGACAACACTACATACAAAAACACTAAAGCTACTAAGCTGGAGAGGTACAAGGAATCTCTTCGAGAGCATGATTCAATACTCATGCAGAAGGTAAGAATAACCTAGCTAGGGAGGGATTTCAATACTAAATTCTATCATAATTCAGTTTTGGCATGGAGGAACCTCAACAAGATAAGTTGTCTTCTAGATTCTAATAACTAGATGGTTATTGACAGAGAGCCAACAAGGAATATGATACTTAACTACTTTGATTCCTTACGTAGTGCTACAACTACTCCTGGTATTTCAAATGTTCAAGAATTGGTAGAAATTACTAGTTCTCCTTCTTCCTTAAACCAGGAGACTTTAATGAGACTTCAACAACCTTTTTCCATGTAAGAGATAAAATCAATCCCATACAACCTTAACCTATGAAAGCCCTCGGCCTTAATGACTTTAATGCATGCTTTTATCAAAAAAACCTAGCATATTACAGGTAAGCTCCTTGTGGAAACTGTTTTGGTGTTTTTGAATTCAGGAAGATTATTGAGGGAAATCAGCGATACTCATATATGCTTAATCCCTAAGCTCTACAACGCAAGTTGTCTCAATGATGTTCGACTAATCTCTTATTGCAACATTATCTATAAGGTGATTTCAAAGCTTCTTGCAAATAGGTTTAAAGAAAGTTTGAACCAGTTTATACATGAATCTCAAAGAACTTTCATACCTGGTAGATCTATTTCTAATAATATTCTCTTAGTTCAACAATTTATGAGAGACTATAGATTAGGCAGACACATCAAGAGCTATTCTATCAAAATTGATCTTTCTAAAGCTTTTGATAGACTTTATTGGGACTTCATCCTTCCAAGTTTGGAATGGTTTGGATTCCCTAACTTTTTATCAAATGGATTTATGCCTTTATATCAACACCATTGATTGACTTTTTCTTATTTAGTCAATATTATAATAATCGCAAGTGCATGATGTAACAGTAGCTAGTTTCAATAAGTACGAACCGATCCCACAAAACAGTGATTACTAATAATTACTTTTTTCTATTCTCTAGCCTACAGATTGATTTTAACTTTTGATAAAAGAAAATAAAACGAAAGTAGGTAAAATAAAATAGACAACGATATTGAACATAGAAACAAGGAATCACTTAGAAAACTATCAATATTGGAAATTAGTATCTAGGTTTTGAATCCCCCTAAAACCCTTAATTGATTGATCTTTCATTAAGCAATTGTTTTATTGATTTATTGGAATATGGATATTACTATAGTATGCTAATAGCTAACCTTAAGTAAGGTTTTCAACCTAATTACTCAGGTTAAAGTTTATCGGATTGCTTTACTGATTTATGAATCCCTCTATTAGGATCGACCCTAATCCAAAAGATTTATGTCATCTTATCTTTAGGGTTGCAATCAAATCCTTCCAATTACGGTAGATCTATTCAAACCTAGGATTTCTCAATCTCTACATATGAAATCAGATTATAATCTAATATTCTTAGGTCTATTAGAACATATATTAAACACGTAATCGGACCACAATATAACAATCAAACTAATTACATTAATAAAAAATCAAATCATATCAAAGTATTAATATAAGGTTCATCTAACCTAAATACTATATGATGTTTAGTCACACATTATTGAACATGAAATCAAGCAAACACTGAAACAAAAATGAATAGAAAACAATAGGTTCATAATTCTAAATCGCCCTGATTGTCTTATATTGAATGTTCTTATGATGTAGAGGTTTGAGCTCGTATTCCAATGGATCTTTTGATGAATTCCTTGTTTTTTTCGCTTCTTTGAATCAAAGTCAACCCTTTAAGAATGATCTCTAGCTCTTGAATTGCCTCTTAATGTTTGCTCCCGTCAATTGCCTCCGTTCATGTCCTTTTATATTAAATTCTAGGGTTTTGGTCGATCGTGCGTTAGACCGTGCATAACCAAAATCTTTGAGAATCACAAATCTATATGGCCTAGGAGAAGTGTATGGGCAAATGCACGACTGTGCATCCCTTTTGTGTGACAAATTTTTGTTTTATGCTATGTTTTCGTTCGAATTCTTCTCCTTTAAGTCTGTGAAGGCAATTATAGTATATATACACACTTGGAGTGAATTAATTACCAAATATACAATGAAAGTATAAAATACCAAGCAAAATGCATCAAATATGGGTGTAAAATCTAGTCAAATATGGATCTATGAAATACCCCCACACTTAAACTTTTTCTTGTCCTCAAGAAAACCATAATTAAAATTATAAATTTTACAACTTCCATCCTTCATCAATATCGATCTGCCCATTCATACTATACACCATCATGTCATATTGAATCAAATTAACATACGATTAGAGTCAATTTATCCTAAAATTAACTTTACAAGCTCATATTAATAATAACCAAGTAAATAATCACATTGGAATAAAAAACTAATCGCATTGGAATAAAAAACATAAACTTTTATACCCTCACTAAGATTTCACTCTATGAGTTCAAGTGTTTGGGGTGAAAAATATCAAACTCTTAATCAATGCATAGTAAAATTCTTATCATAGGTTTGCAATATTATCACATCTCCATCACTTATGTATAAACTAGAAGCATAAATCAAAAGGTCTTATAAGATTGTAAAGGGACTTAGGAAAGGTATGATTAGGATAATAAAAAGCCTGATTTGAAAGGAAATTTACTACGCAATATATTTCAACACTTGTTTACAAATACACAGAAGTCATTTCATCGCAACTCTATTGGTACCATAAATTTATTCACGATTTTTCCTTTTTTTTTCATTCTTTTGCTTCTTTTTAATTGTTTTTTTACAAAATAATCAAACCAAACATTTAGTTCCACAATTCAAGAAATAATGGACCTTTCAAGACTTTCAAGTCTAAACAAGCAAATAATGTAGATAACATTCCAGGCTCAAAACAATAAAAAGGTCTTCAAAGAAAAATAGGATAAAGGTTAATATGTTGGTTTAGTCAATGAAAAAGGCTAAGGCTCAACTTAGTTATTCTTAAAGGTAAATTTGAGGGTATGGTAATTTTCAAAGAAATAGGTTTAAACAAGTTGTCGAATCTAAGTGCTTTCATCAAGTCAATGTTTCTAATTTACCAAATATGGTCTCATCGTTTATAATGAAAGCAAGTTCTAGAATTGTTCTACTAAACATGACAACACACATGAATGAATAAAAGAGCTTAAAAATTTTTAAATTTTGCTCTTAGGCTCAAAAGCTTACAAAAATGATGGGGGATATGCGTGTAAATAATATGCAATATCATTCAACCTGATATTCTAATTTTATTCTGACCATCATCCTTTTGCATGCCAATTCAAATCAATATTCAATAATGAAATATAGTATTTATGGACAGATTTCAACCAATTCAGAATATCAACTAATAAAATTTAATAATCAAGATTATAATAATCTTGAAGAAAATCGTTAAATTAGTTAAACACATCCCCACACTTAAAGTTGTACATTGTCCTTAATATACACAAGACAAGCATATATGAAAATGAGAGGGTTTTTTGATACTTTCCTAATTGTGGTGATTTATTGATTTTAGATCCATCTAATGTTAACCTACATCCTTTCAAAATATAAACAAAAAAGGGATAAAACAATAAAAGAAAATAAAAAAATAACGGAAATGGAAATAACTAAGAAACATGAAAATAAAATAACATAAAATAAAATATATCCTAACTCATAGGTTGCCTCCTATGTAGCACTTGTTTAACATATTTAGCTTGACTTAACTAGCACGTTAACCTCATCTTGGGTCTATGATCAGTGGCTTGCTTCTACCCGTTTCTCCACATGGGGGTTTTGTAGCCTGTAAGTAAGCCACCTGTTGCAAGATAATAATAAGGTCATAATTGATTAAGTAAGTAAAACCAATTAATTTTAGTAATGCCCTTTTTAATGACAAATTATTAATAAAAGAGGGAATAACAAAACTACATGAATCGTCGATTGACTCGAATAGTTTGTTTTTAAGGAAGTGAGAACCCTTCATACTTAAGGTCACTACTTACACTGCATCAGTAGTTTCCTTACTTGGTTCCTCCCCCAGTTCTTCCTCATCCTTCTCTGTCCACTCTTCTTCTTCTTCCTAAACAGAGGTTTCTGGCTTATCTTCTTCAATTATCTCTTGTCACTCCTCTATTTCCTCTTCTTGGATGGAGACTTCTTCTTCTATGTCAACTACCTCTATCATATCTTCGTCCTTCTCTACAATAGCAGCAGTTACCCCATCATTTTTTTAGAATGCTTCTTCATCTATAAATCCAACCTTTGTCTTCTCTTCCCTCTGCTGCTTTAATAAGCTCAAACGATATTATGTGTTAAACTCAAGACATTCAAGTGAAGAAACTCTTTCTTGATGCCTCATGATGAACTCGATCATCATATCTTTCAGAGCAGCAGTTACCTCCTCACCTTCTTGAAATGTATATTCATTCATGAAATCAACTGTTTTCTCTTCTTCACTCTGAGACTGTTGGAAGTTCATGTGTAGGTGAAGAAAGTCGCTCCTCAAATTCACGTTCACTAGCTGCTCTCTCGACAAGGGATTCCATTAGTTTATTTGTAATACTTTCGTATCGCTACTCTTATTGTACATATTTAGTTGGAGCATAGTCATTCCATCCATATATATAAGGGGTTGCTTCACTCTTAATTATACATATTCTCGTATGATAGGCCTTGAGATTGGTTGTATATGTTTGGTTGCTCCCATATATACGTTGGTGCTCGACATTCATGATTGTAGCAAATACTCCCACAAATGTCACAACACAGCATAAACATCGATTGAGCCTTTGAAACTATGTGAGGATACGTCTCTCTCCCATATAATGATGTCATAGACTGCAAAGACATATCATAGCTCTATAAGAGTATTGATCGCTCCATCATTCCATAGTGAATTGTGGTGATGATGTTCAATCTTAATCTTTAAAATAAACCGCAAATACATTATTAATGTAGAGAAATTCGGCAACGACGCCAAAAACTTGATTGACTTTTTGTGAGTTAGTCAATATTATAATAACCGCAAGTGTACGATGTAGTTGTAGTAGTTATGGCAAATATAGGTCGATCCCACAAAGATAGTGATTACTATTAATTTCCTTCTCTCTATTATCTAGCCTATGGATTGATTTTGATTTTTAATAAAAGAAAATAAAACTAAAGTAGGTAAAATAAAATAGGCAGTGATATTGAACATAGAAACAAGGAATCACTTAGAAAACTATCGATATCAAAAATTAGTATCTAGGTTTCGAATCCCCCTAAAAAATTAATTAATTGATCTTTTATTAAGAAATTTATTTATTGATTTATTGAACTGTGGAGATTCCTATGATATGCTAATAGCTGACCTTGAGTCTACTAACAACTAATCCTAAAGTTTTCAACCGGATTACTTAGGTTAAAGTTTATATGATTGCTTTCCTCTATTAAGTTTGACCCTCATCCGGAAGATTTATTTCATCATATCTCTAGGGTTGCAATCAACTCCTTCCAATTACGGTAGATCTATTCAAACCTAGGATTTCTAAATGTTTACATATGGAATCAGATTATGATCTAATATTTCTGGGTCTATTAGAACATATATTAAACATGTAATCAGATCGCAATATAACAATCAAACCAATAGCATTAATAAAAGAATCAAATCATATCAAAGTATTAATATAGGGTTCATCTAACCTAAATAATAGCAAGATGTTTAGTTGCATATTATCAAACACGAAATCAAACATACACTGAAAGAAAAACAAATTGAAAATAATGGGTTCATAATTCTAAATCCCTAATTGTCTTCTATCGAATGTTCTTGCAATATAGAGGTTTGATCTTAGATTCTGATGGATCTTTCAATGAATTTCTCGTGCTTTTTGCTTTTCTAAATTAAAATCACCCTTTGAGAATAATCTCCATGTCTGGAATCACCTCCTAATGTCTGCTCCCCTCAATTGCCCCTAATCACATCGTTTTATATTAAATTCTAGGGTTTTGGCCAATGCAAAGTCTGATGCACGACCATGCATTAGACCTTGCATAACCAAAATCTCTGAAAATTGCGAATCTGCATAGCCTGGGAGAAGTGCACGAGCAGATGCACAATCATGCATCCCTTCTATGCGTCAAATTTTTGCTTTATGTCGTGTTTTTGTCTGAATTCTTCTCCTTTAAGTCTTTGAAAGAAATTATACTCTGTATACATACTTAGAGAAAATTAAGTACCAAATATACAATAAAAGTATAAAATATCAAGCAAAATGCACTATATATGGGTGTAAAAATATAGTCAAATATGCATCTATCAACCATCATTTAGTATCCTCATAAATGGAACTCCAATTAAGCAATTCAAAGGTACTAATGGCATAAGACAAGAAGATCCTTTTTGTTCTTATCTTTTTGTCATTGCTATGGAAGTATTGAACAAGATTATTTGCCACAACATATCTAGAAGACCTGATTTCAAGTTTCATCATAAATGCAAGGAATTGTCTCTTTCTAATATTTATTTTGCATGTGATCTAATTTTGCTTTATGGAGCTTATCAGGAATCCATCTCCTTGTTACACCAATCCCTTATGAGCTTCTACAGGATCTCAACATTGAAAATCAATCAATGTAAGAGTATAATATACTTCTCTTTTGATTTAACCAATACTGAGAGACTATAACAGATCTTTAATATAAACATCTAGGGTATGCCTCACTTACTTGGGATTCCCATTTCAGCAAAAAAGCTAAAATATCAAGCTTGTTTGAAGAGTTTGGAGAGATATGAAAGAACCATCAACTGCTGGCAAAATAAAGCTTTGTCTCAGGCTAGTAAAGTGAGGGTAATCATCTTTGTATCGAACAATCTCCATTCCCATTGGAGTTCTCATCTCTTACTCCCTAAAAAGAATCATTAGGGAGATTGAAAATGCATCAAAATTTTCCTTTAGTCTGGCAAGATTGACAATCCCAATGGTGCTAAAATCAAGTGGGAGTAGCTTTGTTGGAAAAAGCAATAAAGAGGCGTGGTCTCACAACCATTCATAACTTTCAATCTATGAAAGGAGCCAAAAATAAATCGGAGACTGTTCAGTGATAAAGAATCACTTTAGAGTAAATGGATTAATGAGTTCTATCTCAGGGAAACCAGCCTATAGCAAATTTTTGAAAGGAATGAATTCTCCTAGCCCTTCATTCAGATCCTACGAAATAGGTTTACTGTCTATCCTTTCATCAAATTTCAGATAGGGAATGATAAAGGTACATGGTTTTGGTATGATTACTGGACTCCTTTAAGTCCTCTTTGACCTAGGAGGATATCTCTTCTCTTCACTCAAGAATCCCTTATTAGGAAAGAGTCAGCAATGTAATAGAACATAACTCTTGGCACTTTCAAGGCAAAGGTGATGACAGACAACAGAATTATTTCTACTTCAAATTAACATGTTTGGTCTCTAAGCATTAATGGAGACTATTCAAACTCTTCTTACATCAAAGCACTAAAGCCCTCTAATCCTCTCATCCTTTGGTTTAATATTGTTTGGAAAGGGTCCTTAAAAGCAAAGCTTCTTTCACTACTTGGTGCAACTAGGAGAAGATTGAAAACTAAAGATAGGATGGTGGGATCTATTGACAAGCTATGCGAGCTATGTGGTAATGAACTTGAAAGCACTAATCACCTTTACTTCAAATGCAACTACACCTTCTCCATTTGGGCCAGCATCCAACACACTTTTAGCCTATACTGTCATGAATTAGATTGAAACAAAATATTGGAATAGGTTGATCGTAAATTTGTCTCAATAAGGAAAGGCAGTCTAAGTCTTAGTTTCAATTGTGCAGCTTATACCATTCGCAGAGAAAGGAATGAAAGATTGTTTTATAAGATCAACATAGGTAAGCATATCTTAATTACATTGTTAAATAAGGGAAACCCTAACAGCACACCACATTGAAGAACAATTGAGCTTTTTTGTAGAAGACAATGAAGTCCTAAACTTCTACTTCTTTTCCTAGAAATATTTGTTAAACCAATGTATTTCATTTTACTTAGATCCAACTTTGTAAAGACCTTTCGTTGCCTTTTATGGCTTTAATTAATTCTTTTCTTTCAAAATGAAGTTTTACGTTAGTCAAGGTCAGTCCCAAACGTTTTTAGTTTAATTTTAAAATGCAAAACCAAGATAACGTAAAGACAGAGCTTTTAAGAATTAATTTAGGATGCTTGAAATACCCTTACTGCGAAGAAAGAAATGTTTTGGAAACAGAAAAAGCAATTCCAATAAGCAAATAATTATGGTACTAGAATTCAAAAGGTAAAACTAGAAAATTTTCCCTTGAATATATAATACACTAATTCCTAAGGAAACAATCTGAACACTCCCCCCGCCCCCTCCAAGAACAAGCTGCAATCAACTAACTGTCCAATATCTATCTAAAAAGAATTGCCGCAACCACAAGCTCATACCAGAATAAGACATCTGGATTCGTTCTCTCTCTGGCTATCTCCTACTCTTGGACACGCCATGCAATGCAAAGCCACTCCTTTCCACTAAAACAGTATTCCACCAATGAAGCAACATTATCGGATTGGGTGGTATTGCGCCGATACTCTCTTAGGAGGCAACTTACGCAAGATATACAGGACCAGTGCTGATGGTAAAATCTCAACAAGCTGTCAAATTTTCAATTTTCAATAAAAGAAAAGTGAGTCATCAGTGTTGCAGAGATGAAATTCATATAAAAAGAAGCCAATTACCATGTAGTAGATCAAGTTCAAAATTGGGTGATCCAAGACATCAAGAGATGCATCTGAATCAAATGCAGATAGAAGAACCTGCATGTTGGGATTTGAGTTAAAAAACACATCATGAAAATCCAGAAGGATAAAACAAATTACAATAACCATATCAGACGTGTTACCATTCCAAACACAATCTATGTAGAAGATTATGTCTATAGTGCACAGTATTTTATGCTCTAAAATAAGATTGAAATATCTTAGGGAATTGTGACAAGACATCTTTTTGCATTGATATCATTGATTAACAACTCGTATTGTAGAATGAGCTGAAATCCATATGACGGACATATTTGTATTTCATCATATATAGGAAAGTAAAGAACTAAGAACTTCCATATCTAATGTTGATAGAGAATTAAAAGATTCTAATGAAACTTAATCAGAGTTGCAACCATTTGAGACTCACCACAAAGCATCTAATGAGGAAGCATGTGAAACAAATAGCTGTAACCGATCCAACCTGCAACAAGAATAAGCTATCAATATGACCTGAAAATTTGATATTCAAATTACAATGTTTGTGTGCTTGCTTTTGCTTCATGTCTATATGCCAGTTTGATTACTGCCAAGTGTGTGCTCTCTCGGATTTCTTGTTTACAAGGAGATATATGTTGTCTTCTAAAAGAGAAACAGAAAATGAAAGGGAACAAGGCATGGAAATAACGAAACCTCACGAAGCTTCTTTCTTCTTCCTTTCGATTCAATTGGAAAGCGTCTTAGCATAAAAAATAACCTGAAATTATGAAAGCACACAATCAACCATACAAGACTAAAGAACATAAATACCAGAAAGTACAGCAGAGATTACCAAATGATCTGTAGTTATCATAATGGTTATTAAGCAGAAAACTCACCTCCCGCCATAGAGCAAGAAACCTAATGCTGCGATAATTGACACAACTGGAAGAAAAGAGAAAATAATTAGATACATATATGTCCTCAAATAAAATATTGAATGTTCTATGTATAGAGCATTAGCAGGGATGAGAAGACAGGATTTAGTATTTAGAATGAAAGGTTAGATAACAGATGAACAATGAATTTAGAGCCTGACCTGCAATAAATATCTTATATTTTTACTATAATTATTTCAATAGCCGGCACGTTTGAACTTTGAAGTTTTAAGTAGATTCACACAACCATAGATATTATTTAAGTGGGTGGAGCCTTATAAAAAAAATAGATAGTACTTCAGATTGGTTACGTTACTAACAAATTCTAATAAAACCCCAAAATTGATTAATATCACAAAGGAAAAAGGTTATGTTCAAGCCCAAGATATCGCTCCTGGCTCAATATCCTGAAATCCACACCAGGCTGGAGAGTGGAGAGGGATAACAGAGGCAGTCGTTGCTTATTAGCTGCGTTCAACGGCTAACCAAAAACGTTGAAGGGAATATTATAAGGAGAATAATCTTCCCCAAAAAAACAAGCTGCATTTTACACATGCCATTTACAATGAGTTAGAAGAAACTAAAGAATTGTGTTAAGACTTGACTAGAATGTATCGGCCTACATTATTTTATCGGATTCAAAATTACTTACGACCAGATTCCAAGAAATTTATTGGACCTGTATAACATGTTAGGCTTAAGAAATAAGGTCTAAAATTGTTAAGAATAAGGTAATATTTTAACTTTGCTCCTGACACTCAGTGGCATTTTGTTTCCTTCCTCCGACTCTGGATTAAATTAATATTTGTAATCCTTTAAATGTTAGAAAATTGAAAGAGAACTTGATCTAATGCACAACCAAGTAAATATGAAATATTTTTTATTTTTTTGAAATTTAAAATCACTAACATGATTAATGTACATGATTAATGTATAAACATAATAAGCATAAACGTAAATTATACTTTATTATGTAGCTTGATGCTTTTTATTATCGTTTCCCTCCAACTATTTTTGAAATTAATTTATCGTAACCATCGTAACCTCACATGTATCCGATCCTTAATAATATCCTCATGAGTACGTTAAAAGAACTCTATAAATAGTACAAAGATAATAGACAAAGAAGTGTTAACTCTTTTAGACACTGAGCTTATTTATAAGTTATAATAGGTATGAACCTAATTATTAATTTAATTAAAATATTAATTAAAACTATAATCAATTCTAATTAAATACTAATTAAACCCAAATAAGATCTAATATCTTATTTTGATTCTTATTTATTAAATATTTCATATTTAATACTAAAGATTCTTAAACTTTACAATAAAGTCTAACTTAACTAAAATACTTTTTTTCTCTTTTCAACCTTTATTTTTGTGTAACTCATTATGTTCTTAAATGTGTTGACATATAAATTATAACCTTAATCATATTTAAATTAAATAAATTCCTTTAATTTATTTTAATTCTCTAATTAAATAATTCGTATTCACATAACAAGATTGATGTTTAGCAATGCGTCATGACTATCCAAATATTAAGAGTGTCAAAATAGTTTTGACTATCATTTCTATGTATGATTTTTCTATATAATTGAATCCTTTTATCACACAATATTTTGATCAGATATAGAGTATAGAAATAATATCTACTTAATTTTAGTCTAATCATATTAGTTATTTACCATTAGTAATTCATTCAATTAATGGCATTTGAAAACTATTTTCAAAGTGTGATTCCACCTTGACTTAAGATTCCTCGAATTAATACTAATTGAGAATAATGAAATAATCTCCTTAATTGCTTTAGGGTGATGAATCTTATATTGATAACTTATCTACTTCTACATAGTTCATATTATATCCAATAACCACCGATTGAGTTACCTTCAGTAGAATAAGTCATAAGTAGTATAAAACTATAACAATCCTTATATGAGATAATTTGGAGATCCTAAGTCAAGGGATCACTTATACAATCATCACAATGAAATTTCTATAGACATACAAGTAATATTTCAAATGAAATTCTCATATGCAGTCAGTTTAATGAATTTGTTTTCTAATAAAGCACTCACACGTTTGTTTAAGTATCTCTATACTTTAGACTCTATTAATATCCAATTTCAATAGAATAATGACTAGCAAAAATTTAAAGATAGTATATAAATGCAATGTGAATCCCATAATTGTGATCTTATTATAATTTCACTTGTAATATACATTTATCTTATTAACTTTATCATATACATCTAAATATATACAAGATAAATAATGTTTTTAACTAATTATACCACTAAACCAATTAGATGTAGGGCATGAACTAACAAATTTTCTCTTGTACTAAGACAATTGTTTAATTATCTTATACTATATCAACATATGGTAAGCATACTACTATTGGGGTAGTGGTTTGGAGAGAAAATTCTACAAGATTCTCTATAGCATTTTATTAAATGTTTCAACTTTCTTCTCAATTATTATCATAATTAAGAGAAATTGCCTAAATAAATACTTAGATCATTGACGAGACCTTAACTCCTTTAGCCTAACCAATAGACCTAATGTTCAATAGTACATTATTATCTGAATAATGCAAGGAACTATACTAAGTTCATTAAAGAACTTATTGATCCAAATAATCATTTCCATTAAATGAAAATTGTATTATGGCTTGATTAGTAATTATTGCTACATTGGAATCTTTGCAATCTTAAAACATTATTATTTTACGAAAATATATCTTAACTTAGATATAATTTCCAAAATTAAGTTGTTATCTTCTTATATCCAAGAGAAATTGCTCTTGGACTATCATATCTTCAACAATTGAAAATGTGAGCTTTTATTCCTTATAAGTGGTGTGTATCTATATACTTTTGCTAAAGAATACAACTATACTCTCACTAACATTCTTATAAAATATGATAAATTCTAAATCATCTTCAAAACAAACTCTTTGAATTCATTATAAAAGCAAAGATTTCAACATCTTGAAACCTTTCAAATATACATCAAATGTACCAGTAAAGGTATTAGTTCTAATTGGGTATATTGTTATATGATTTGAAACTTTTAAATTTTATCTTACTCTTACTACTTATCTTAATAATCATTCTCTTATAAGCATTGAAACAAATATTTTGTTTAATAGAATCTGTAAGACTATATCTAATCTTTTGGATATCTTATGACCTTCTATTATTTGACTTGGTCCTAAAATTATTAGATAATAGATGGTTAAACTAAGCATCACATTCTAGAATTGTTAACTTTGACTCTTTTAGGGTTTTTACCATTCCATGTCTAATATGAAGTCTTGGTAATTGATTTAATTGGAACTAGTAAAGGTAAGTTATTTTACTAGGCTTAGCTTAGAAGAAATAAATACTACATTATACAATATCTTATATCATTTTTTTCTACTTACATAAAACCATAATATTATGTGATTTAGTTGTGTAGATGTTTATTATAGAATCTTATTTAGGTGTTCCAAGGACGTATTGGATGATGCGGCGGACTGCAGAGAGGTGAAGATGTCGAGGAGATTGCATGAACTTGCTAACAGTGTGAACAGCATAA
>JAOQMM010131731.1:0-15090 GCA_027563515.1 Erythroxylum platyclados | reverse complement strand
TCCGTCATAACTTGTCTTCATGGCCTGGTCTGAATAGTCCAATTACTCGATTTGAGGGTTATCTAAACTTTTTTGGGCCCAATTTAGACTGTATGGCTTGATCCTTATAAAGTCAGTCAAGTCAAACTTTTGTTTGTTAACTTGAATCAAGACAAGCTGGACTCGCATTGATTTGCCAATCCTAAATGCATACATAAATAGATAAGATCTAAAACAAGAACAACTCAAGAATAATTATGCTCATATGTGAAATTTGAGAGTTTTACTTATAATTTGTAGAGATTATTTCTAATAGATTTATATAATATATATATATTAAAATAATAATAATATAATGCAATAAATAATATAATAAATGTAGAATATAGTAAAGAATAAAAATAATAAATAAATAAATGAATAGACAAATAAAAAGAAAGGGAAGTAATTATTAGTCTATTAAAAAAAATGACAGAACAGGGTCACGAGACAAAAGCCCAACAACATGGGCCTAAGCTCAAGAACTTGTCTCTTAAAAAAAGACAAACTGTCTGTCTGACGTGGCACTCCAGGTATGGTCCGTTTTCCAAGATGGCTCAATCTACTTGTTACTAAAAAAAATTTAAAAGAGAAAAAGAAAAAACAAACAATATTAGAAATTAGAAACTCAAAGGTACGAGCTTTATCTACTACTGTGTAAAAATGACGTCGACGACTGCGGTGGTTGCTCCGGTCTCGAACCTCAACGGACTCGGTGACCGAAGAAAGCCTTACCCTTCTTCGCTTCTTGCAAGTAAGACAAAGTTGAACTTCTCCAAGATTGGATTCACTTTCATCTGGATGCTGTTTGTTATTTTTTTCCCCTAGTTTTGGGTTTTTCATTTGGTGATTTAGTTTGTTGTGGTTAGTAACTTAGTATTGCTACTTCTTGTGACTGTATTCGGGTTCTATGGCCTTCAATTTTGTCTTTTGTACAGAATTCAGTTAGGGCTTACTTTGTTTGGCTTTGGCACTTGTGATTCCATCGTGGAAATGTGTGTCATTTGAGGGAATCAAATATATGCTCATTACAAGTGGAGTAGCAGTGAAATGCTTGAATGGGATAATTTTGCTGACTCTGCTCATGGAGTAAATATTCTAGGTCGCTGGTTAGTCTGGGGAAGTTTTGTTCCTTTTTAGCTAGCAGGAGGTATAATGACATCGAATGATAATGAATGTCATTGACTTGATCAAAACTCTGTTTAAAAGATAGATATTTATATGAGTGAAAGTGTCATGGTTTGGGTATTGATCAGTTGAGGATGATAATGCTGAATGTTCTATGTACATTTTGGTGGAATGAAGATTTTCAGTGAGTTGCTTGCATATGGTTCTAGAATCGGAACAATTTCAACTTTGCACATCTACTTTTTTCTTTGTGTATGTGATTGCTCCAAAGGTTTTCAGTGAGTTGCTCGCATATGGTTCTAGAATCGGAACAATTTCAACTTTGCACATCTGCTTTTTTCTTTGTGTATGTGATTGTTCTAAGTTCCAACTTACTGGATCAGGGAAACCGTGGATGAGAAAATTATATGATATACTTGCATTTCCTTTGTTGGTCAAGTCATTTATTTGTTGTTGTGTGTTTTGAGAAATCTACTTCGCAACTCTCCTTTTTCTTATGGGAGTACTTTAACCTTTCTCTTATCTTTACATTCAGGTAACCTGAATCTAAATGCAAATCTTGTTGGGAAGCAGTTTGGCTCTTTGTCTAGTCACCACAATCGTGGGCTTAGTAATAGATCTTGCCGTGTATATGGTCTGTTTGGAGGGAAAAAGGAAAATAATGAGAAGGGTGATGATGCTCCTTCAAAGGTTAACCATTTCACCCTTTTCTTGCTATAAATAATACCAATTCTCTCTCTCTCTCTCTCTCATACACACACACACAGACACAAAAGCACACACATATTAAACCTGTACTAGTTTCTAGCCATAGTCATCCATTTATGAAACAAAAATTCTAATTAATAGCTGTTTGAATAAGGCTAACTACAGTTATTAAAATTTTGTTTTAGGCAGGAATTCTTGGGAACATGCAGAACCTGTATGAGACAGTGAAGAAGGCACAAATGGTTGTTCAAGTTGAGGCAGTTCGGGTGCAAAAAGAGCTTGCTGCGTATGACTTCTTTCTATAATCCAGTCTCCATCTATAAATTCCTTATCTTCTTTTGAGTTACTCACTAGTTCTTTCCGTTTCATTGTTCTTTTCTACAGAGCAGAATTTGATGGTTACTGCGAAGGTGAGCTGATCAAGGTAGCCTCTCCATCTCTTTGGACATTTTGTGTGGTTCAATTTAAATATCCTTGAGTAATGAGCAACTTGTATGTCAAGAGAAAAGCAAGAATTTGTAATTTAAATCTTTGATTATGGTCTAGTTTGCAGACATTTTCTGTGGTTCAATTTAAATGTCCTTGTTTCTTGATGGAGTATAAGTATTTTCCCATGTTTTGCGGGCATCTTGTATATCAAGATAAAAACAAGATTTTTGTAGTTTAAATCTTTGATTAGGGTCTAGTGTACAACTAGCCCAAAACTGTCTCCCAGTATTGTCTGTAAAACACAAGAATTTTTGTTTTGAAGACGTAAAATTTATTCTTAACTAGATTCTAAAGCTTGAAAAACTTGCTTATTTATCACTTGGCCAGCGGATAAAGTTATTTAGAGGGCATAGTTTGGCCTTCTAAGGTGGATTCATTACCAAGTGAAGTTTTGAGCATCATGGAAGTGGACTAGGTTGTTTAGAGGTTTAACATTGTAAAGGGCACATACCTTTATGTTGAGAAACCCTTTAAGAATTGATCTGTAGCTGTTAGCGATGTATCCCAAGGATAAAAGCCCTCTCCTGCTTTTAAACATCAGATAGAGGCTGAGTGGCTGGCAATGTACATGCATCTTTTTCTTCCCTTGAAAAGATTTGTAGTTCTGGTGGTAATAGTTTATGCATTTGTTTGAATGAAAAGCAAACATTCTTTACTTCAATTGACAATATTGCAACTGTTATGTGCATTGTTCTGTTTGAACTGACATAAGGTTTTACTTTTCTTTACTTTCTTATTTTCACATTGAAGGTCACGCTGTCAGGAAACCAACAACCTGTGCGCACTGAGATCACTGAGGCTGCAATGGAATTAGGTCCAGAAGTGAGTATATGGACTAACTTGAGTATCTAGTTCTGCTATGTTATGGAGAATGCATGTATGATGATCTTTGGTCTCTGTACTTGATTTCCATGGTAACAATGCAGAGGTATTTTCAGTTTGTAATACATTTGCAAATCGGACCAATGAATAAATATCCTTTTGATTGCAGAAACTCTCACTTTTAGTTACTGAAGCTTACAAGGACGCACACCAAAAGAGCGTTCAGGTAAAATAGACTGATTCCCTTCTCAAATCAAAGCTGTTTCTCTCAGTAATTTTACCTAATCTGAAAGCTTGGTGTCATCTGGTTCTTAAAGGCGATGAAGCAAAGGATGAATGATCTTGCCCAAAGCTTAGGAATGCCACCTGGTCAAAGCGAGGGTTTAAAATAAAACAAGTTACTGGTCTCATATACATCGTCCAACATGAGTTTCAATTTTGTAGTTGGACAGAGCAGTAGAAATGATTATTTGTACAACTCGATTTCAATAGCTTGTTCATCTTAAAATAATTGTTTATGGTTTGAATAGTGAATTACATTTGGAACCTGCGACATTTATGTTACAAAACATGCAATACGCATGTTCAGAAATTGAACCAATCAGTTTGTGGATAACACTTAGCTTATCATTCACAAGAACATATAGGATAGAAGTAGACAAACTTGGTTGTGTTGCTCTTCACCTTCAGCTTAGGTTAAAAGACCTGATTATTGTTACAGGGTTTGCATTCTTAATGATCAGAGGCTGTGAAACTTCGTTATTTTCACTTTCTAGACTTTTTATGTGCTTGAGAAGAACAGGAATATTTTAAAGTTGCATGTTCCTCCATTTCCAGATGTTCAAAAGCAGAGAAAAGAAAACATTTTTCCAGGGTTTTTCTGGAGATTGATCGTAAGATGAAAGTAGAAAACTTGGAATGGAACACATTGTCCTCAAGAATTCATATTGAACAAATGATGACAATTCTAGTTGTTAGGTGCTTGACCCGTCACTTACGTGGGGTCTTGCCTAATGTTCATATAAATTCTTTTGAATCTAAACCCTTGATTCTTGTCGTGTTATTGGAATCTTGGTAATGGTTTCCCTGCTAAGAATGATCTGAAAAGAATGAAAGCTCTCTTGGGTTGAAACAATGGAACTTCATGGCCAGCTCCCCTTACGGTTGCAAACGTTAGCCCATTGTAAACTTCAGTCCATCCTCCAACCTGGTTGCCGGAGTACCAGGGATACCACCGAGTTTTAATGGTAAGATTAAGGTGGCTGAGAGAAAACCTGGTGGCCATCACCGGAACCACTGAGTCCGTATCACCACTGTATCAGAACAAGAGACATCAGAGAATGTTCATTTGTCATGCACGATTATACTGTAGAAGACTCCAAAATAGGAGAAATCTAACATTTTTCAATTAGTAATTTGTTCGGTCTAATGTCAGAATTTGAGTTCGATCAAGTCTAAATACTCAAACTTTATCATTTATAACTGGTCAATGGTTGTCAATAAACAATATGAATGATTACTAGACAGAGTGTCTTCAAGAATTTACCTGAAAACCCAGATTCGCAAACCAGCAGCAATTAGCTCCTTGTAGGTAGGCAACATAGAAGATTCAGAATCGTCCCAATTCTTAATTAGCACATCACTAAGAAACATTAGTTCTTATGACATTAGAATAAGGCCAAGTTTTCAATTTTTCTTTCCGAAAATGAATAAATAGAAAAAGGGGTTATAAAGAACAATTGAGGTTACCTGCAGGCAGTCCACTTATAAGGAATTCCTGTGACATTAGCGTGCATTGCCTTCTGAACATCAGGTCTGTTGAAGTACTTCTCTGCGTAATTCTCAGTGCAAGGATCATAACCAGAGACCCTTCTGTGCAGAAGTGTATTCTTGAGCCTTACAGTACTATTTGGAAGTTGGATGCAAGAGGGTGTATATATACTGTACTGATCAATGTCTCCAAATTCATGATTCATTGCATAATTCACGGAATCATCACATTTTTTTGTGGTTTTATCTTCCTTGAAATTGCAATTCTCCAGAATGTCTCGGTAAGTTTTATCCGATATCATCGAATGCGTCCACCAAAATGTGATAGTTCCTATGCTATCATAATAGTTATCTGTCACACCATTTCCCACCTGCACAATTTGCAGTAGTAAAACATAAGAAAAATATTTTCCAACTTCCATGGATGAACTGGTTCTGCAAACTTTTTTAAGTTCTACTCACAAGGATTCCTTTGATGTTGATAATGGGTTTTGAATAGGCTTCATTATAGTCAACGATTTTCTTTGCTAACTGAGGAATATAATGCCCTGCATAACTTTCCCCGGCAATGTAGAGATCTCTGTGCCTGTATTGTGGAAATCTTGACATCCATCTAAGTAGAAACACAAATGCATCCTGAGCTGTGCCACAGAAATTGTCACAGTGATTATCACTAAATTGCATAACAAGAACACACACACAGATAGAGATGATATAAACCTGTCCTCTTGTCCCCAGAATCTTTAAGATCAGAGCTTGTATTTGTATAGGAGAAACCAACACCGGCAGGTGATTCCAGGAAGAGAAGATTTGCTTCTGTAAGAACGAATTGGACTGATATAAGGATTTGAAGATTCATTTTTAACTAGCATCTACTGCTTGTAAAGTGAAATTTTTGCACCTTTATTCCATGAATACTTGTTCAGATACAGATAAGAACCAGTTCTACCGATCCTAAACGGTCCAATCTCCTCGGATGCTCCATATGCAACAGATGAACATCCAGGACCTGTAGCACACATGATTCATTAGTATTGTTTGCATAAACGCATTGATGGGGTAATTTTTCTTTGTTCTTCATCATTCAGAAACTTATGTCCAAGCTCATCTGATTTAATTCTTTTCTGCAGACTGTTGTGATACAAGCACAGTAAAAGTTCTGTAATGCAAATTGTAATCTTACTCAGTTCCAAAAAGGTTGCAACTTCTTACAAGTTCAGAGACATTAAAGGAGGTGGTCCAACAACTTTTGTGGTTTCATAGATTATGCTTTCCATTTCAGTCCCTCGAGGCAAAGCAGAGATTGAAACAGTAAACCATTATAAATTTCTACTTGGATGTGTCAGGTTCCAAATATCAAAAAGACCCAAAAGTGACCATCCTCCTGCTCTGCCTCTACCTTTAAAGCTTTCACTAATAATTACAAACTATTTTCCTCTATTTCTGGGTCCTGGAAAAGATAAAAGATCATCAGAGCCACCAGTTTCTTTCAGAATGCGCGTGCTTCAACTAAGAAACAAGTGAAGCTGCAACCGCAAGTAAGAGAGTTGCAGTTTCATTTCCTTTGTCTATTAGTACCCATTAATAGTCAACTGTGAAAGAAACTAAACATGAAAAGTAAACCACCATTGGCGAGAAAAAGAAGCAACCTTCTGCCAGGCAAAACATGGAAAAAGTTGTGGACAGTTTTTTCCAATAGGAAAAAGCTGGTTTACTTTTCTGGTTACATTTTGGTATATACTGCTTTTCTACAGAAACATACACTGCAAGTGACAACAAAGGAACAGATTAACATTTGAACAAGTGTTTGGTGTTAGGGAGGAGTCAGGCTTTTTCCCACTATAAGGAATATACATCTGTTATGGAAGGAATGAAACCATTAAAGTTACAGGAAGATCACGAAGACCCATGTGGCTTTTTTTTTTTCCTTATTTTCTCACTTGTGGTTGTTTTGTTTAATGGAGGGTACACACTCATCTGCCCCAAGGCAGAGGTATGGATAGAGAAGGTATGTGCAACTGCGAAGAGGTGAAGAAAGAAGAGAAGAGTGGGACTAGACATGCATGGAAGATTAATTTATAGTATAGTAAAGATGCAACTAATAGAATAATACAGGTTCCTTTCATGAAAAAGAAACGAGCTTGATGGGTTTTTATTTAAGAAAAGAATGATGAATCCTGCGAATCTTCTGACGTATAAAGGAACTTGGAAACCATAGTTTTGAACTTCGCAGTTCGTGGGAATCTTGTTTCCTGAAAATAGCAGATTAGAATCTTCTCACTTTCATACTTCTGTTGAGTTCATCCAAATTCATCTAAAATTCCTAACAGATGACGTTGACGAAGATGGGAAAGAAAGAAACAAAAACATGCATTTCACGGGAAAAAAAAAAAGAAAGGAACCTAGTAACTGACCTCCATTGAGCCAAAGAACGAGTGGTTTCTTGTCAGGAGACGTTGTTGCTTCTGTGAACCAGTAGAACAGTGCACGACCATGTTCCTGGTTGACACTGACATAGCCAGAGAATTGAGAGAAGGTCACTGGTGGTTGACCAGGTAGAGCTGAGATTCGATCTAGCTCTTGCTGCTCGGTCAAAGCAGCAAAAATGGATGTGATAGAGGATGAAACAACAAAAGCTACTATAAAAAAGAAATGGGTTCTTCCTTGAACTGCCATTGCACCCTCCGCCAGACAGAAAGAAGAAAGAGCAGTATTGTGCAGTGTGCAGTTCTACTGCAACAGTTTTTAATGGGGAAGAACTGAGTGTAAGGTATTGATGCACTCAAACTATATTGGAAGTTCAATGTTGATGGATGGTAACAGTAGAGAGGGAAACAAAGATAGATGAGAACATAGTTAGGAACCACTCAGAGGCATCATAAATGCATCACAAGTTCTTCTCAGTGTCTGTGTCTGAACTGTTGAATGATAATGAACTTCTCTTTCTCTTTTCTACATTAGGAAAATCATTCTTCAGAAAACTTTTTTAAATAAGGAAAGAAATCAAATGATATGTAGCTTTCTAAGATTACTTGGATTCTGAAACAGACTCTCTACCGAGAGGATAAGGTTGCTTCCGTAATAATGGACTTTTCTACAGCCTGCGTTTTAGGGAGCTCTTTCTGAATGTTGTTGTTGTTATCGTAAGATCATTTGATAATAAATGACTATAATTTATTTATATTTAGGGTTAGTTTAAGAAAATTTTAAAAGATTTCTTAATCTTTAAAATTTTTTTAAAAAAATCATAATTTTCAGTTTTTCCGAAAACCTCAAAATAATAATAAAATACACACAACATAAATATTATATGTTAATTAATCAAAGGGTGCTTAAACGACGATTCAACATAATTTTTAAATTTAAATTGAATTAATTAAATTCAACTCAAATTAATAATTTATTATAATTTTATTAAATTATTAATTTTTATTGAGTTAAATTGGTTAAAGTCAAACTTATTGTGTTAGTAGTATTTAATTAGTCCATATATAATATTTATATTACATATAATTTATCCTTTTTTAACTAAAGTATAAGAGAAATATTTTTTAAAAAATAAAAATATAAAAATTTGAAAATTTGAAAGATCTATAGATTTTTTAAAAAATTAAGTCATAAAACAATTCTATATCTTTTATATTTTATATCTTAGGAAGTTTTATTAGGGTTCCTATATATTTAACTTCAAGAATCAAGAGATCAACCTACGTTAGCAAAGTTCAACACCAGCAATTTCCCTCATTTAGCTCTATGCCTTTCCATTTGTATGATTAATGCTAATATGATTAATAATGTTTTCATAATTAGTAGCATAAATTACCAAATGAATCATAATTATTTTAAATTATTGTTAGGTGGCACTCTTAGTTATAGAAAATGTTAGGTACCATATCACTATTTTCATTAAGAGTGTCTCTCTATGTTTGTGCTTATAGGTGTATGAGATGATAAGATTAAGATTACCTAATAATTAGGTACCATATCAATTTTCTATTTTTATGTTCGTTTGCATAATTATTTGTTTATGTATTTAGCTATTGTTTTATTTCAACTGTGTTTAAAAAAAAATTCTCATGAATTTATCAAAAACAATCTATCTCTTAATTAGTGATAAAGTTGCTTATTTTTTATCATCTTTTGAAGTTTATTACGCTGTAAGCATAATTTTGGTTCTTGAAATGTTTAGTTTTCCTTTTGCTATTGTGGTCCTTGAAAAGCAATAATGATGTGGGGATGTGACTCAACTTGTATAAGAAAAGTTTTTCTATGTACATTGCATGGAACAAATCTTGGCAAAAAGACCAACCAAAAGTCACCATCTCCTCCTTTTCCTCTTTAGGGTATACCCTATAGGAGAGGATACCCTTTCGATGCAAAAACTCATAAGGACATAACTTTTGTATGGTAAGCTAATGGATGCCAGAAACACATTATCAACCTTTCACCCAAAGAAGGGGTTAGGGAACCCATTCGAATGATACTAAAATAATATTGATCTTTTTGATCTAAGTCACATCAATTTGAGTCTTTCCAATATGATTGGATCGATCTCTTAAGTTGAATTTGGTTTGAAACTATATTAATTGAATTTAATTCGGATTAATTTGACTTACAAAATTGTGTTAAATATTTAATTTGATATTTAAGTTTCAAATTTTAAATTTAAAAACTAATTAAAATTTTTACGTATTTATCTAAATTTTAGAATCTTAATTCTATTTATGTCTTTATGTATACATTGTGAACATCTAAAGTATGGTTAGATGTTTATATCATTTTTTAAGAACACATTATAAAATTGTTTTTAATATACATACAATTCCCATCTTAAACTCAATTTTTTTTAACTCAAATTAATTTATTCAACTTTTAAATTTTTGTTTATGGACATCAACAATCTTAGCCAAAAGGGAAAACCTGACGTTAAGCTAGACTTGGTATTTATTGTTCCGAGTTAGGGATGGAAGTAGGCTGGCTCATTGACCGGTCTCACTAATTTTTTAAAATAATTTTTTAAAAATTAAAAGTGTAAAATAACGATTTTTTTAATTAAGTCTGAACTTAGGTAGGTTTAGTCAAGACCTAACTCTTCTAAGTAAAACGATATCATTTTGTTTAGAAAAATAGGATCTTGGACCTGTCTGAACCTGATTTGACCCATAAATTAATCTATTAAAAATATCTAAATTTAGATCCATGGATCAGCCCATTGCTACCTAATCCAAGTTCAACCTAAAGTCTGAATAGGCTTGAAATTCTCGTCTCAAACTCAAAGCAGATTAGATTTAGGCAATTTGATATTTATTAATTTTTCTTTTTAATTTAGTTTAATATTATTATAAACCAACGTCATTTTAATAATAAACTTAATATATTTGAACTCTGAGTCTAACTGAGTGTTAGCTTTAAATTTAATCTTACTTAAAATTTAAAAATTAGAAAAAAATTAAAATTAAATTAATTCAAGTCAGATTTAAAATAAATTAAATTAACGGACTCACGGGTTCATGGTCAGACCTTATAACCAGTTGCTTGCTATTCCCTAATTTGACTATTTTACATGGGATCTTCTGTGTTCTTCCTCTTTCCTAAGCCATGTGCTCGCAAGCGTGCATGTGCACAAAAACACAAGTTATATATAGTATTACTTGTTTTATTTGAATCATTAGTCATGACATTAAAGCTCAATGGCCTTGACTCCATTTGCTCAAGCATTAAGTCAAGCTCGAACTCTGATTTTTAGCTTTAACTTGTTTTGAGTTCCATTTTTTTTAAATTATATATAAAACTAAATTAAAAAATTATTTAAAATAAAAAAATATGAGCTTGTTCGGCCGATTCATTGCTAATTTTAATTAAATTTTAAAATAGACTTGAGCCAAAAACAACTAATTCGATCAAAAAAAATTTCGAATCAAACAAACTAAAATAATATTATTTTTATATTACTAATTAATATCGTTATTTTATTATTTTTCTGAATTTTTTAGTGACCAACACATGCCAAATTTGGCATCGAGTGTGTAGGTTGTGGGTTGTGGCCTAACTTCAACGTGTAGAATCTGCAAAAGGACAAAAACCTGTGTATCAAAGACTTGAGTTGGTTCGTCATGTTCATGTTGGACCTTGCAACAGTAATGTCACTGGTCTTTGACCAAACACTTCCGCAAGACTAGGGATGACATTTGGGCCCAAGTTTCACCCCGGTCCAGGTGGGCCTATCCCGAGATTGAAAGGTTCAACCCAAGGTCAACAGGTTGGGTTCGGTTTAATTGAGCCCAAGTCCCAAACCTTATTTTTCAAAAATTAGGCCCTGGATCGAGCTTGAACTCGAGTTGTTTAAACCCAACCTAACTCGAGGTTCAACAATTATGCAAAAAATGACGTTTTTTTTACTTTAAATTAAAAAATAAAAAATAGATCAAGTTCAAGCTTGGACTCGACCGCTTCAAGCTTGATCAAACATCTAGTGGAGCCAAAGCCTAGGTAGAAGCTATCAAGTCGAGCTCATGCCATTGTCATCCTTACGCAAGACTGACCACTAATTATTTATTAGGATCATAAAGTCCAATCTTAAGTTAAAAACATTTGTTAGACTCAAATTTGAATTTGATTAGGTTTGAGTATAATTAAAAAATTTGAATAAGATTTTTTTATTTGAATATATAGGTTTTTTTTTTGGCCAAATTTAAGGTTTCTTTGGATTAAGTTTATATTAAAAAATCAACGTACCCAGTGCATGAAGTTCCCTATTTTGTGGAGGTCTAGGTAAGGTCATGATTTACCCAATTTTTTCTTTGTATTTTTATAAAGAGATTGTTCCGTAAATTATATATAATTAAAAAATAAACTTCCTTTATAATTTAACAAACTTTAGATAAAAATTTTTATCTTTAAATTTTTTTTAAAAACTCCTTGTAAATTTCAGTTTTTTTTAAAAATTATTTTTATTAGATTTCAATTATAAAATAAAAACAAAATACATATGTTATAAATATCACGCCGGTACTAATCAAATATTGTTTACATTATGATTTAACTTAACTTTTAAATTTAAAATGAAATAATTAACTGTGACTTAAACTAATAATATATTATAATTATTTTAAAATATAAATTTAAGTCAGATTTTAATTGATTTAAAAATTAATTTAAGTTATTATATTAATAATATTTTATTAGTCAATATCTGATGTCAATAAGATATATGTTTAGTCGTTATTTTTTAATCAAAGTATAAGAGAATGAGTGTTTCTTTAAGTTAAAAACTAGAAATAATTTTTTTAACAATTTTAAAAATTAGAGAGTTTTTATAAAAAAATTTTAAATTATAGTTGAATTTTATTTCTTTTCCTATATGATATTTTCGGCCATATTTTTAAATATTTTTAAATATGAGTATTCAACTTTATCATTAACATTTACAGAACACAAACAATTTTCTTAATCCAAATGCCATGTCTTTAGAAAGCTTGGTTAAAGAACGATCTCGGAAAGTATAACTAAAGCAAAGATTAGATAATGGAAGGTTCCGAAACTCAGCCTAATCCTGCCTGATTTTTTTTTTCAAAGTTAAATTAAGTTTGAATCCAAACCATATAAATCGAATTTAACTCGTTGAATTCTGGCCGAGAAGAAGGACAAGTTAACAGAATAAATAGGTTTGATAATAGGTTGGGTCACCTGTAGACCCACTTAAATTTGAGCCAAATCTGGTGTCTACTCAGACGTCAGTGACAGATCCGTATTCAGCACACGTACCGTAAGGGTAATAGAGCGGCAGATGGGTTGGCTAATTTAGCACTGGACTTCCCACTTGGCTACCATCTTCTCCACGGGACTCCCGAAAGGCTATCTAACATTTTGTACGAGGATGTACTAGGCGTGGCCTGGCCACGGAATGTTATTCTACATTAGCTGGGTCTTATTCCCCCCCCCTATTAATCAAAAAAAAAAAGCTTAATTCCTCCACGATAACCCATTCTAGATTGAATGCATTCAACCAGAATGCACCCTCAAACAAAAGCATGGCAATGATAGTAGTGGACTTCCCCTTCGTTAGGATTTGGGATTAAAATTATACAAGTTGATTGCTCAAGTCTATATGCATTGGCCCTCTGAGTCAAACAAAAATCAACGTAATCTCTGAAATTATCCAATCAACCGAAAAGGACTTTCATTTAAACCCATAATTTATGAGGTTAAGTTTGTCAAACGAACATAATAACACTATAACATCTCAATACCTTTTCAATTAGGGTATAATTAATTTTCAAACTCATAAATTCTTTTGGCAAAACTTTTAACTTTCCACGTCATTCTCTTCTTCAATCTTTATCTCATAATAGCTTTTTTTCCTTTTTATTTCTAGGAAAATTAGGAAGAGTGTAGGAAGTGAGATAAGCACAGATTTGGGAAATAAACAACCTTTGGTTAGGTTCATCATCCTACATAATTTCATTTGTTTAGGACTAACAGTCACTCCGTAATTGTTAATAGCTCTCAATATGGACACCTTGTCAAGATCTTAATTTCCACAGCCAAAGGAAGATGTTCCAGGAAGCATAGAGACCTTGCGGTGATGGGAACATGTCCACTGATATTTATGGAGTAGACAAGATGCACCTAGCACCGGGAAACCAAATTTAATAACTTTAATCTCCTCTCGTCTGTTAAGTTAAAAAGGTAATTACAAATTGAAATAGTAAATGGGTTTAGTATATCTGGAATCAACATTAAACTTTTTCGATATGTTCAGGAATATCCAAGACATTTATGATTTTCTATCGTAAAGTTTATTATAGTCAGGGATGGTAGATAGCCAGGGAATAGCTGAAATTGGAACAAGCAAAAAGATAGTAGAGAGAGTGAGCAGAGGCAACAACCAACGAGAATGAACATACATTAGAGAGCTAAAGAAAAGAAGGCTAGAACCAAGGAGAATGAAGTGTCATCAGGGAAAAACTAGGAGAAAATGAAACAGAGAAAAGGGAGAAACAAGAATGTCACAATGAAGCAAAAATGGGGGAAATAGTTTAATCATTTTTAATTATAAATTTAAAATAAAAATAAAAATTAACTTAAATCTAATATGTGAGATTTATTATGTCACATGAAAATTATTTGAAATAATAGACTTAACATATTAAATTAAAAATATAAAATATATATCACATCAATATTAATACAATATATAACAAAATAAAATTTAATTTTATCAAATTTTTTATTTATTCAAAATTTGTTTTAACATTTTATAAATATTAAAAATTAATTTAAACATTTCAAAATATAAAATCTTAACATACATTGTTAGGATTCAATTTACACTTTTTACCTATAACAATAACTCCTTCCATTATTATAATCCTAGAAGGAAGCATCTATAAGTATAGGGCTTGCTCGAACATCATGCATGTTAGATATTTTCTTATAAGGTGGACAACAATTAATTACATTTTATCAGTTTTTAATAACTTATCAGTTAAGTTACGTAAATTTGATAAAGACAAAAATAATAAGGTGGCCCAATAAAGGATCTAGGTTAACGGGCCGAAGTCCAACGAGAAAATGGACCCCAATCGGTGTGGACTGAACCCATATTGAGCATATGATGGGGAAGTTCAATATGGAAACTATATATATAGGTTAGGGACTCCCATAGTTGCTTAAGTATGATATAAAAAGCAAACACACGCAAGAGATACTTTTAATTCAAATAAAATAGCAAGGGCCTGTCAAAGTTTAAAACAACAATAGGAGCCTGCAAAGCAAGAGGAGCCTGTTATGCGATAGGACCTTGTTTAAGCAATAGGAGCATGTTATGTGATAGAAGCTTGTTAAACGACAGGAGCTTGCTAAGCGATAAAAGCCTGTTAAACGATAGGAGCCTGCTAAGCGATAGAAGCCTGTTAAACGACAGGAGCTTGCTAAAGGATAAATCCAGTTAAGGCAATTAAAACAGAAGGCGCCTGTTAAAATGAAATGAACCTTTAGCCAGTTGAAAACAGAAGGAGCCTATTATAACAGTGAAGGAACCTCTTACTGAAATGAACACGCACACAATATAATGCAGAAATATAAAAGTTGAGAGAAGAGAGAGAGGGACACAGTCGATTTATACTGGTTCGGCTTACAACCCAAGCCTACGTC
>JAOQMM010131689.1:0-15101 GCA_027563515.1 Erythroxylum platyclados | reverse complement strand
GCGCCCCCAACGTCCACGGACGGGCAAACCCCAGACCAGCCATCCAAAACGACGACCGTCCCAGCGAACACCACTTCGCCGTCGAGCACGATTTGGCCCCGCACCGGACGACCCGCACCAAGCGACACCACCGCGTCGGGCACCGTCCACGACGCCACCGTGTCCGTGTTCGACAACACCCCGGCGGCGTCAAAAACGACCACCCCCGCAGCGTCACGCAACCGCAACGTCGGAGCCGATGGCCACGCGACCGGCCCAGTGTCGTCACGTCGCTCCAAACTCAGCGCGTTATCCCGCCCATCCACGAGCGTGACCCGCATCGGCGCAGGCCCGTTGCCAAGTTCCAACGCCACACCACTACTACTACTCATGCGCCTACTCCGAATCCTCAAGCAAATCCGACAGGGCCACGATGATCGCCGCAAACAGCAGGGCGCCCATAAACAGCCCAGCCACGACACCAATCGTCAACATCACGACGCCCCGCCCCCGCGAAAAATCTGCTCGATCCGGCGATCAGACTCGATCCGCTCCAAACGCTCAGACCGGATCTCGTCCCGCAAACCAGTAACCGCAGCCGCGATGGCGTCGATGTCGTCACGCAGATTGGTGGCCTGATGAGAATTCACCACGTGCTCCATCGTGGCCGACGTGTTTCGGTGGATCGCGCGTAGATAGTCGCGGATCAGCCAACCGAGCCCAGTCAAAACCGCGAGCAGTAGCGGCCCGAACACGGCGTGGATTACCTCAATCCACACGTCGGTGGCCGACGCGGCATACACGCTCGACGCGCCCCAGCAAGCAGTCAAAACGAGAGTGCTGAAAGTAGTGACCCTCACGCCTCACCGCCAATGTTCACCAGCAGCGCCAGCAGGCCAGCCATACCCGCAGCCGACAGGGCACCAACCCAGTCAGTGTCCAACAGGCCAGCACCAGACGCAGTCAAGATCGCAGCCAACGCCTGAGCGAACGTCTTCACCGCCCGAGTCGCTGCGCCCCGCCAAAACGCCCACGACCACAACCGGCGTTCCTCGTCTCTCACGCCTTCGGTCCTGTCTTCAGCGCCGCCCGGATCGCAGCAAACATGGTCCGCGCCGCGCGGCGCCTACGTGGCACCCTCGCTGCTGGGCCGTCCAGCGCATACTGAATCAGCTCTCTGGCCTGCTTGACGTTACTCATCGGCACCCTCTCTGGGATCACTACCTCCGGGCCAGAGTCAGGCCCGTTGTTGGCTAAACCGTTTCGGCCGCGACGCCAAGAATCCACTTGACGCGCAGCAGCAGGGCTCAACGTTTTCGAACCCAAGTCAATCGCGTGAATGTGCGGCGCGAACCCATCCGCCTCGGTCCGGTACCACGCCACTAGGCCACTGGACCGAGCCCGCCGTACATACTCGCGCGGTGACATGCCCAACGGGAGCGACCGGATCGACAGATCCACGACCCCGCCCCCATCATGTGTCCCCCCAGACGCCGCCACCCCGCCGCCGTTATAGGAGCCCTGCACTACAACCGGCCGGGCACCCGTCCGCTGCTCCAACACTTTCAACTTCAGGTATGTCGAGGCATCCACCTTGTGCCCATCCCACAACAAAACCGGTGTACTCATTTCGTCACTCCCAATCGGATAATGGCGGTGTCGTGGTCAGCACCAGGGAGGTTGACAAACCTCGTCGGTGAAGCCGCCAAATCCACACCCGGCTTCCCCCTGTATGCCAAGTAACGAAGATCGCGCGGTGGCGTCAACCGGGTCCAGCCGGGCACAAAATCGAACCCACCCGGCCGGTTGATGTCACCAGCGACCAGCACCAGGTCACACTCTTTGTACAACCGGAGCGCGACCCTCGTGGTCCTGCGCCGGTAACGACGCCACGCGCCCACAATCGCCCTCGTGCGGGCCTGCTGCCTCAACGGACGACCCCTCTGCCACGGCCCACCAGGGGTCGGATGCACCCCAACCACACCCACCTTGAGGCCCTCGAAATCAACGGTCTGCCACGAGATCCACCGGGCACCACACACGCCCGCGATCGCCTTGTGCCCGAGCGTGAAGCCCCACGACCGCGAACGGCCACCAACCTGCACAGTCGGATTCCCGCACCCCGTCTTCCACGGCGTGAACGGCCCAAACACCTGCCGGATAGTTTCACGACGGTTTTTGACCTCCGTGAACACGCCAACACCCGCGTCCCCGAGCTCGGCGCGCACCCGGCTAGCTTGCCCACGGAACTGATCACGGGTCATTCGGGATCGAAACGCATCCCGAGATGGGGACAACACGACAGTCAGAACGCTCATTAGCTACTCCTTGCTGGGATAGGCGAAAGTGAGGGCCGCGCGCGCCGGATCGCTCCACGGGAAGGGGGGTGTGGAGCCCTAGCCGCGACGCGCACGGCCCCGTCTAGAGCGGGATCGTGACCCCGTCGAGCGACACATACGTGTTAGACCCACCAGCACCACTCGCTACCTTCACTTGACCGTTGGACGCAACGTCCAACGCCGACAGGACGCCGGTAGATACAGTGGGCAATAATCGCGTCTCAGTGGGCCGCGCACCCGAAGGGAGCGTGAACATGACTGCGCCCCAAGTTCCCGACTTCACCAGGCCCCGCAAATGGACCACGTCGGCGCTCACTCGGTAACCAGGGGTCGAATACGGGAAGCCGTAGGTGACCCAACTGTTTACCAACGTCAAGTTGGTCCACCCGTCGGTGCCGTACAAGAAATCGGCGATCTGGGTCAGCTTCAGGGCAGCGAGTTTCGTGCCAGCCGTGAACGTTGGTTTCGCCATTACAGCCCCAATCTGCAAGCATCATTGTCCATTAGCCCAAACGTGTCGTCATCGAGGATGAACGCGGAAGCATACTGGGTCCAGTCCAGCGTATTCGCTGTCCATGACCACTCCGAGGAGCTGATTGTTTCTGCGTACCCGAGTACCCACTGTTTCAAGGTGGTGCCGCCAGGGGTCTGCGCGGGCATCCCCGTAATGTCGATCCGCGAATCCACGTCCAACGCGAGCACAGCAGCCTGGTCGGCGGGGGAAGCGGACAGCAAATCTAGTTTCAAGGCCGGGAGCCGCGGCCCAACCGTTTTCCGGGTATTCACCAGCCAGTCGAGCCGGGTTTGCACTTCTGCGTCCGTGGTCACCAAATAGTCTTGGGTGGACGCCGACACCCCGTAGGGCGTTTCGGCTGCCCGATCTACCACGATCTGCTGGGTGGTCCCACCGGGTCTGGTGCCGGTCGCACGAGTTATGAGTCGCTGCAAATCGACCTCGATCACAGTGTCGCGGGCTAGCAACTCCGAATCCACGGGGATAGTCAGGTCTGGGGTCGTTTTCGATGCTGGAATGTCACGGGTTTTCAACTGCCACTCACCCGACCCGTTGATGACGACCACGCCACCCTCGGCTTCAGCGACGTCATCTATGTAACTGGTGAGGGTTTTCCCGTTGGTGTCGACGTGTGGGACGGGGGTGGAACCGTGGAACATTTCCAGGCCCGCGTTGGGTACGTGGTCATCGAAAGCGTCAGCGGTCTGCCAGATTGCTTGCCCTCCACGGTCGGCAGCGGCACCCAGCCACTGAGAATACCGGATGTCACTGAAAGCGCCACCTGGGGAGGCGAGCTCAGTCGAACCGACCGCCAGATGCGACAGGGTGACCGCGAAGCCGTCGCCCTCTCCGACCGCGAGCGCGTTCAGCTTGTCCCCATACAGCGGGCCACCGGTCGCCTTCGCAACCCCGTCGACCCACAACGTGACCGCGGACGTGATGAAGTTCCGCGAAATCCCGATCGTGTGCGTCAACCCGTCCGCGATCGGGCCACCATCCAGGATGGTTGTCATAGCCCCGATTGCGTGCAACTTTAGCTCCCCCGTCGAGTCCACGAATACCCATATCGTGTCACCCGCGCTGGTGCTGCCATCCAAAATCCATGACCAGTCGCTAGCGTCGTGTGCCGCGACTGCAACCGTGCAGGTTGCCCACCCGAACGGTAAGCTTAGCGGCTGTTTCAGCTCCAACGCTGGCGTGTAGCAGTCAGTGTCCATCCGCAGCATCAACGCCGGAAGCGAATCGGTTGGGACACCAGTCCCAGCACCAAAACGGACAACAGGCAAATCACCTGCACCGTCACCCAGATCCGCGGTCTTGCCCTCCGCGTACTCCGGCGACACCCGCAAAGATGGGCCACTGTTCCCCGACGAATCCGCCGCGAGTAGCGACCCCTCGGCCTCACCCAAAACCCAATACGCAGACGGCGCATACCGCAGAATCGTTTCCTCTGGGTACGATCTCATCTCTCGTTTCGCCCACCACACGCGCCCATCCGTCGCCGTGATCGCCGCAGTAGCCAAACCAGGGCCACCATTCGGCCACGCGACCGGCCACGCCTGCACAAACCCCGTGAACCGGTTCACCCCGCCTACCTTCACCCTGATCAACCGGTTCACATCCAGGGCCCCATACGTGACCGCCCCGAGCGTAAACCGGCCATCCGTGTTGTCCAGGGTCATCGTGCAAGTCACCGGTTGCCCAGCCGACAACTCATCCGTACGTCCCCGCGTAGAGACCGATATCCCGGCAGTCAAAGACACATACGCCGTAATGTCGTGCGGGAACGTCCGGTCATTGCTAACCGAATCCAGCAGCACCTGCACCGTAGGTAGACCAGCCATCAGGCGATCCCCAACTCCAAGCCACCGTTAGTACGCTTCAACCTCAACAAAGCCGTCTGAATCACACGCCCATCAAGCACAAACTTCACCGTCGCAGTCGCCTCGCCACCCCCGTCGCGGGCCGCAACCAGGCTCGCACTGTCCTGGTGTGACACCACACGCCCAGCGGCGCCAAACTGCACCAACTCCGCGCCACGCTCACCAACCACAGCCCACTGGTTGGCAGACACGCGCCCACCAACCGCGCGGCGCGACGGATTCAACAGCCCGCCAATGCCCTTCTTCTTCGGCGGGGCCCCAATATTGCCCACACCCGTGTTCAGACCCCGCATCAACTCACGCAGATTATTCACCTTATAAGTCGCCCGGTCGATACTGTCCGTATCCACAGTCGGTCGCGCATTTGACCGGTCCACGGCCCTCATCCGCAAATCCAGTTGCTGAGCCTTCTGACCCGCCGAAACCAGTTTGTCGCCAAGGTCACCGACCCAACCAAACCCAGGCACCTTGCCGATCGCCTGCAACATCCGGCCCCAAATCTCCAACTGCTTACCGATCGCCTTCGCCAACAACTCGAAAACAGGAGCCAGAACGTTGTTCCAGACCCAACGCCACGTATCCCCGATCGCCTGCATCGCGCCCTTGATTACGTCACGGAACTTCTCAGACTTCTGGTAAGCGATCACAAACGCCGCAACCAGCGCCGCGATCCCGATCACAATCAACCCGATTGGATTCATCGACATCACAATATTCAACGCAGCCTGCACCGCCGTGTACGCTTTCGCTGCCGCGTTGATCGCCCACACCGCCGTCACAAGCCCCGCGATCGCCCCGGCCAACACTCCCGCGGCGGTCTGGTTCTTGTCGACCCAATCAACCATCTTCAAACCAGCCTCGGCGAGTTCGGTCATAGCCGGAAGCAGCTTCGCGCCCAACTCCTCCTGCAGCTCACCAAACGCGATCTTGAGCTTCTTCTGCTTACCCTCAGCAGTCCCCGCCGCCTCCGACGCCGCACCCTTATACGTCCTCGCAAGATCCTTCGTGATCTCATCCAAAGACCGGGTCTTCCCGGCAGCGTCCTTCGTTGCGATCCCGAGCCGCGACAGGCCACCGACGCTACCGTTCTGGGCGCGCACCAAAGCCATCGTCACCGCGTCCAGCGACTTCCCCGACCCGGCAGACACGTCCATCGCCAACGACGCTAAATCCTGGGCCTTCGCCACATCACCAGTGGCGGCAACAAGTTTCCCCATCGCCGGACGCAACTCGTCGTCAGCGACCGCTTTCGCGCGCCCCTGCGCCGCGATCCACTTCTCCGTGGCCGCAATCTGCTCCTTCGACGCCCCAGCAGCGTTACGTAACGTGTTCGCCAACTTCGACGCCTGCGCCGCGTCCTCCGCAGCCGCTTGCGTGAACTTCACCGCCGCACCAGCAGCCAAAACCAGGCCCCCGGCAAGCAGCTTCCCGGCGATACTCCCGGCCTTCTGCAACTTCGACGATGAACGGTCAGCGCCATCACCAACGTCCTTCAACGCCTTAGACGCAGACCTGTCCTCACCCAACAGCAGGAGCTTCAAAGTCGCTTCAGCAGCCACCAGTCACCGCCCCTCTCGCTGTTTACGCATCTCGTCCCGATGAGCCTTCACAACCTGCACATAGCCCCGCCAAGCCCACAACGGCAAATCCCAAACCGTCACCGGGGTCAGCGACGACACCAACAAAGACAAGTCGAGCGAATACTCGTAAACCGACTCGCGTACTTGCCGCGCAGACGACAAACCAGCCGACCGCGCTACCCCTTCAGGTCGGGGTCTGCTTGGTCGGCTGAATGGGACTTCTTGCCCCCCTTGACTTTTGGGGGTTTACGATCCTCAGGGTCAGGCAGCACGGTCACGTCCTCGATCCGAATATCCACGGCCTCTGAGAACGTGACATCCTCACCGGCAGTCCGACGAGCCAGCCACACCATCGCCGCGACCATGAACAACCGTTCAGGATGCCGCGCCCGACCATCCTCATCCATGCCGTCAAGGTCGGCCTGAATCCGCTCAACATCACTCCACGTTTTCGCCAACCCCAACTCCGCGACCTCCACGTCAAAACGCAGCAGATCACGCAGGTTTATGTCATCCATGTTCGGTTGCGCATAAACGCGCGAACCGATCTTCAACATCGCCACAACTAGCCCCTTCCTACCCGATGTCGCGCATTACCTTCTCGACAGCCGACAACACCGCATCCGCCACCACGTCGGCCTGCTCCTCAAACGCCTTCGTGAACGTCCCCGATTCCACGTTCTGCCGCACCCACGCCCACTGTTTCCGATCCTGGTCACCCCGCGCATACACGGGATGCCGAACGAACCCCTTCGAGTCCGCTAGACCGACAGACGCGCCACCAGTTTTCGGGGCAGACAAGTTGATCGTGATCTTCGGGTTACGGCCAGCCATCCCCACCGTGACCCCAACCTTGCCCGTCTCCACCATTCGCGCAGCCAACCCACCAGACGCAGGCATCGACTCGGCACCCCGCTCCAACACGAACCGGCCCACAGGCTTCGCCAAATCACGAATCGACTTGCGAACCGCCTTCAACAAATCCTTATCGGCTGCGGCCTTCAAATCGACCGCGCACCGACGCCACTCCTCGGTGCCCTCAATCCGCAGCCCCTCAGCCACTACAACGCCGAATCAGATGTCCGCAAAATGATCGAAACCGGTGCGACCGCGCCAAGGTTGTCAAGGACAGTGAAGTTGATGCCCTGCAAAACCGGCTTCTCCCCGTTCGCCTTCGGTAACTCGTTGTCGATCTTGATCTCCGGCAACACGATCTGCAACGTCTCCTTGCCGGCCGACAAGTTGCCGCCCTCAAGGGTCGCCACCAACGTCATCGGCGTGTCAGCCAACACCGCATCCCGAAACGCAGTGTCCGCGTACTCCACAGACATTTGCCCCGCAATGTCACGAATCCCAACAACCGGCTTGTCTTTGCGGCCATTCTTACCGAAGTTGAACCGGTCACCAGCGATCTTGTTGTTGCAAGACACTGACAATGACCGCACTGACGCCAACGGGGTTGCCGCAGACGCCAACGTCGTTGCGGTCGGGGCAGTCAACGCGCCCGAATACAGCGCCGCGCCCGCAAACTGATACAAGTTCCCGCCAGCCGGGTACGTCGCCGTGGCCAGCGACCCAGCCGCGACCGCGTCCCGACAATCAAACGTCACCTTCAACTTCGCAATGTCATCGTTGGGGATCTCGATCTCCCACTGGGACACCACAGACCCAGGGAAGTTGATCGCATCCACCGCAGACCCATCAATCCTCGGGATGCCCTTCTGGATCGTCAACGCGGGCAACGAATCCCCGAGCGTAAATGTCTGCTGATAGGTCGCGCCAGACACCAACGCCGACGACCCAGACCCAAGCATCGCCTGAAACAGCAGGCCCAGCCCTTTCGAGAACGCCTCCAACTGCACGTCACCGGCAGCCTCAACCGTGGTGACCACACGCCGCGCAGACCGGCCCACGCGGGCACCAACCCGCAACCCCTGCCCCTGCTTCACGGACTTGTTGAAGTTCAACGACTCGTCAACAAACTCCAGAAACCGGGTCGGCGTGACCGCTGTCCCGTAAGTCGACTCGACCCCGAAACCGATTTGTGCATCAGCGGGAATGGTCATGGCGTGTGCTCCTTGATCGTTGCCAATATTTCGGCTTTGGTGCCAGACGCATCCAAGCCAAGCTCTGTGGCGCGAGCCACCAGCTCCGCCTTACTCAAACCCTCTAGGCCCTCGTCGCCAGCGGCCTCAAAGTCACCAGCGAGCAGCCCCTCGGCCACCACGTCGGGCACATCGAAAACCCCGCCAGCCTCAACAGTGACCCGCAACGCCGGGATCACCACGGCCCCGAGCGGTGAAACGTTCCTCAACTTCATAGCCCTACGCTCCTCATCATCTGCGCCACAACGCAGTAACCACGACAGTCGCCTCCGCGACCCGGCCAGCAACGAACCCAGACGCCGGGTCACGCACGATCCCGTTACGCGGCCCACTAATGTCGCTGACCCACGAATCCCGCACCAACCAACGCCCGTCACCATCAACCCCAAGGTGACAGTTGTCGCCGTCGCGCCACCAGTCCTCCAACCGGTCACACATACCCTCAAGCCGCCTCGACGCGTCCCACTGCACCATCTCGTCACCAGGCACGAACACGCTCACGGTCACATCAACCTCGATCGCGCGCTCACGTGACCGGCCAGTCCCCATCGTGGGCCGCGTGATCGACTGCCGCACATCCGTCGCCACAGCAACAATCGTGTCCGGTTGCATCGACCCCGGCATCCCCAAACAAACGAGCGCATCACACTCGCCCGCGAACAACGACGCGCACGCATCATAGATCCCTTGCGTAATTGCAGCCGCGCTCACGCAAACCCCAACGGCGCGTGATACGGGGCCAACAACAACCAAGCCCTATTCGGGATCAAAAACCCTTGCGGGCTCCGCACCACGTCCTGGTCGGTGCCACCAAAGTTCGCCCTAGGCCCCTGCTGGTCGGCCTGCCACATATGCCGCAAAATGATCGACGCCGCCAACGTCACCCCCGCAGGGATCTCCGTCAACCCCACCAACGCGGCCCCAACCTCAACCCCAATGATCTCGTTGACGGCCTGCACATAGGTGCCCAGTTGCGGGGTCACTTGACTAGGCCCAAGCCGCAACAAAGACGCGGCCTGGGCATCATCAAGGACAACAGTGACCGGCATCCCGATCACGCACCAGCACGAACGCTGGCCACCAGTTTCGCGGCGGCCTTCTCCCCGATCGCAGCAGACGCCGCAACCAAAGCCGCAGCCTCGTCAATCAACACGGGAGCGATCTGGTCCGGGGTACCGTCGGCACGCACCGACAACGCAGCCACGCGGTCACCAACCGGCGCAGCCTCCACGACCGGCTCACTCGCAGCCTTCTTCTTCGCAGCCATTCTTCCTCCTTGACCTCAAGCGGGGCAGGTGGGGCGACCCGGCCACCGAAGCAGCCGAGCCACCCCCACCACTCACGTGGCGGAGTGCTTCCACGCCTTCACGGCACCAGCGTTCTGCATGGTGCCATCGGAACGCTGGAAGGCCACGAACCCGACCTGGAAGTAATCCGCGTAACGCTCGGTCAAACGCAGCAACGCCACGTCCGACGCGTCCCGAATCACATACGCCTCACGGAAGTCACCGAACAAGATCGACTTCGCGTTAGCCGCAGGCACCGGCACATAGTTGTTGAGGACAACACCGTGACCCAGCAGCGAGTCAGGTGCACCCTTCGCCAACGACGGCTCCCACAATGGCCGGTTCTGGTTGTCCTTGATCTTCCGCACCATCTTGCGGGCATCCTGCGACATCATCCAGTTGCAGTTACCGCCCTCAATGTAGGCAGGGTCGATCGACTCAGACAACGCCATCAGGTCGTCGTAGCCGACCGTGGTGGTCTGACCGGTCACGCCAGTCACGCCAGCGGTCGCAGACGTGGCGATGCCGTCCGGCTCGGTCGAGCCAGCGCCAACCGTGAAATGACGCGCCTGAATCCGACCAATCCGCTGACCGAGCGCCTTCGCCAACCATGAATCCAGGTCGAACGCGCTATCTTGCAGCAGCTGGAAGCTGACCCGCACAATCTTCGAGGAGTACATGTACGCCTCGAGTTGGTTGGTGCCGAACGTGAAGTCTTGTTCAGTGTTCTGAACATTCTCCCCAATGAGGACACCCTCGTTGGCGGTGTCGTCAACGGTCGGCCACGGCAGAGTGTTGCCCGTCTCGGTGGTGATGACCTCGGCGACCTGACGCATCGCAGCCACCGACTTCACGGCCTCGACCAACTTGGTGCGGAACCCAGCCGGAACGAGGTAGCCACCAGCGCCACCCGAGGTGGTTCCGGCAGCGTTCTGAATGTCGGTGAACCCGCCACGCAGCGCCTGGGCCTGCTCAGCGTCCAACGCCTGCGGGCCGCGACGCATCCACGAGTTGAACGCCGACGCATACAGCTCGTCAGCGCCCTTGCCCACAGGCTCTGAGTCAACCTCAGATGGGGCCGGCCCGAAACTGGACATAGCGTTCGCGATCGTCAAGTGCTTCTCGGCACGCGCGATCTCCTCGCCCTTGTCGTCAAGGTCAGACTCCAGACGGTCATAAACCGCCTTGTCTTCCTCATTCAGGGGACGCCCCTCACGCTCAGCGCGATTCACGACCTCCTGCATTTGCTCCCAGATCTGCGCCCGCTGCTCGCGGAGTTCCTGAGTGTTAGCCATGCCTGATCTCCTTCGGTTTGGTGAGCATGGGTTTCGACCTGGCGCAGGTTGCGACAGGAAGTTCTATGAAGGTGACTCAACTGACCTTCTCGCCGTTGAGCCGGTGACGGGTCGCCGCCAACGCTGACGCCCCATCCCAAAACGCGGCCACCTGTCCGGTGACCGGTGACGGTTGGTAGATCGACAAATCGAAACTCGCCGCAGGCTCAACCGGCCCACGGGCCTCGACACTGTTAGCCAACCCGGCCTCCACGGCCTCATCAGCCGTATACCAAGTTTCGGCCAGCATCCGCTCGCGCCAATCAGCGGCACTACCGCCTGCTTTCGCCGCGTACACGTCCGCGATATTGTCCGAAAGTTTGTCCAACAGGTCAGCCATCGAACGCATATCGGTCGCAGGGCCAACGCACACGCCCCACGCGTCATGAATCATCAACGTCGAATTGGGCGCCATCACCAACTCGTCAGCCGCAGCCGCAAGCACAGACGCCGCCGACGCAGCGAGACCATCCACGACCGCGACCACGCGCGCATCAAACCGCCGCAAAGCATTGATGATCGTGACCGCCTCAAACACTTCCCCACCGGGCGAGTTGATGTGCACCTGGATCTTGTTCACGGCATCCGCGTCGAGCAGCGACAGGGCCGCCGTGAACTCCTTCGCAGAAACACCCCACTCCCCACCCCACGAATCAATCGGGTCATACAACTGGAACGTGACAACCCCAGCCTTATCGACCTCGGCAGGCTCAACCGTGTTGAGAACCGACCGTCGGGCAGGCTGATTCGACCCGTGGAACCGGTAACGTGAATCACTCACTAGACACTCCTTCATCAACCGCAGCCCCAGCCGCGTCAAGTTCGCCAAAGTTCAGCGGCCTAAACCGCACGTCACCACCCTCGACCGGCGGCCGCTCCTCCAACTCACGGATCTCGTTCGTCGACAACGCGCCCAACTCCCACATCGTCCGATAGAACGCTGACCGTTGCGCCGAATCGCCCCGCAGCAGCCCTTCAACAGAGAACCGCGCATACACCGCCTGGGGCCGCAAAATCCTCGACAACCGTTGCTCAATCCGCGTCAAAATGAACCGCAGCGTGTACACCACGTAGCCGATCGACATTTGCTCGATCCCAGACCCCCACGAAGTTGTTTTCTCCGTAGACATCAACATGTGCGGTGGAATCCCGAACATCCGCGCAACCTCGGCGACCTGAAACTCACGGGACTGCAAAAACTGGGCATCCGCTGGCGGGATCGACAACTGGTCAAACTTCAAACCCCCACCAAGCACGATCGGGTCATAGGGGCCCAGCGACGCACGCCGCGCCGTCCAACGCGCCTGCAACTGTTGCGCCTGCTCCGGCGTCAACCGCTGCTCCGTCTGCAAAACACCCGTCGCCAACGAGTTAGACCCAAACAGGGTTGCACCGAACTCTTCGGCAGCCAACGCCAACCCGATCCCCTGCCGCGCAGCCCGGATCGGCGACACCCCACAAATCCCGTCATACCCAAACCCAGGGATATGCAAAATGTCGTCGTCGGTGTACACCTTCGAGCCGTCGATCACATAGATCTTCTTGCCCATCGACGTGGGGCCACCAAGTCGCCCAACCTTCACCCGGCCAGGGTGAATCGGCCACATCTCCGCGATCGGGTCTTGCGGTGTCCCACGCAGCAACAAGTACGCGTTACCCCACAACAGCAAATGGGCACCGACGATCTCCCACAAATCAAACGGGGTCATGTCAGGATGCGGATCGGCCAACAGTTTCGCGGCCCGACCCCCGGCCTTCACACGCGCCCCCTCTTGCGACTTGTAAGCATGCAACGGCAGCGACGCCACCGAACTGGCGATCAGGTTCACGGCCCGCCACACCGTCGAGATACCCAACGACTTCTCTTCGGTGACCCGCTGCCCCGATGCGGTCGGCTGACCCGCAAACAACGAGTCGAGCGAATCCAGCCCCAACGGCGTCTCAGGGTCCTCAACCGAACCCGCAAAAATAGGTGCAAGCAACGTCACGACGCGCCACCGCTAACAGCCGCTGTCTTGTTTGCCGCGAACACGGCCACACCGCCCGCGACCGCAACAAACACGCCCGCGAACAGCACCCCAAGCCAAGGAGCCTGCAAACCAGTCGCAACCACAACCAACCCGAGCCCGAACCCGATCGCATACAAGCCGACCATCTCGACAGTGTTCACGTTCACCAGATCCCCACCCCTTTCAGCGAGTCGTTCGCGCTCGCGCCGTGCGCAGCCAACGCCACGGCCTCCAACATCGACAAATCAGTGACCGACTGCCGACGACCCAACACCTTCCGGTCACCAACCGGACGCCACCGCGCACCCTCCGCAGCCTCATCCAAATCCGGGTGCCCGTGATGCACCAAGGTGCCCAACCGCACCCCGTCCTCAATCAGCGCACACCCGTCGATAAACTGCTCCAAACCGGCAGCCACGACCTGAATCCCCTGCAACTCCAAGTCAGGGATCAAATCGCCACCCGGGCCCTTCGTGTCCATCACGATTGGCAGCCCGTACGTCGACTGCAACCGCGCCAACTCGGTGACCAGCTCGTCAAACCCATACGCCCAACGACCCTGCGCCCCAACCACCAGACGCCCATCGTCGTCAATCAACGCTGCCCCGATCGACACCATCGTCCGATCCAGCGACAACGCCACCCCGAACGCATCCGGGATCGGCGGCTCATCCGGCGGATCAACCCGACACCCGTTCCAGTTTCCGAGCGCAGTCTCGTCCCCAGCCTTCGGTTTCGGTTTCCACTGATTCAAATAGGACCGGCAAAACTCGCTGATCTTCCCCTCACGCCGCGCCTTGTCCCACGCCGCCTGAATCGTCGCCAACGCCACCGTGTGATCTCGACAATCACGGTCACAATCAGGCCGATGCACCGCAGGCATGCAAGACAACCAAGTCTCAACCACACCAGGGTCAGCCGCAGGGTCAGCCGACCACTCAAAAAACGCGGTACCCGACGTCGCACCCTCCGCGACCAACGCCCGCCCCGCCTGCACCTTCGCCCACAAATACGGCGAGCTATCAGCCCAACCAACCGTCGACACGATCGCCAACTGGCTATTCGCCCGCGTCATCATCGCCGGTTCAAACGCGAGCTCCAGCCGCGAATCAACCTGCGCAAACGCCTCATCTATATAGGCCTCATCGAGCACGTCACCATGCCCGGCCCGCTCAGTGTTCGACTCCACGCCGAACCGCGACTGGTTCACGAACCGCAAATGCTCATCGCCAGACGTGAAGTTCGGCTTCACCCTCGACGCGAACTTCGTCGAACCCTGCAACTTGCTGCAGTAATCCTCGCGCCACTTTTTGCGGGCCTTCTGATGAGACTGCGCCGTATACACAACCTGCTGACGTGGCCCAAAAAACGAGGACGCCGTACACCTGTGCGTAGCCTTCGCCAAAATCAAAGTGGACTTACCTTGCTGGCGCGGCACAACTAAGATCCACTCGTCGTAAACCAGCCGACCAGTATCAGGGTCAATCTCCAAAACCACGTCAGCCACATACTGCTGATGTGGCATCAACGGTGTACCCAACAACGCGGCAGTCAACCCGACCGCCGTACCCAACGTCGGGCGACTAAGAGTCCTCGGTGTCGCGAACCTCGGCGGACACGTCCGATCCCACAGTTGGGGCGGAGAGCAAACTGTCGAGCTCGTCATCGTCACCAACCTTCATCCGCGCCAAGTCATCCAAGGTGGCCCGCAACTCACGATTCACCGCAGCCTCCTGCATCCCAGCGCCACGATCCAAAGACACCGCCAACGCCAGGGCCATAGCCGAGAGCGCCTCACCCATCGGATGCGAAGTCATCAACGCAGCCAAGTCAGCGTGCACCCGCTGCTCGATTGGCCCCATCTCGGACACGACGCCATCACGCGCACCAGTCGGCCCCAAACCCGAAGCCGGTTGCCCCAGCCGCGCACGCTTGCCGCACGTATCCGAGCAGTACCGCGAATTCTTGCGCACGGCCTCATAGGCGACGCCACACAAATCACATTGACGGGTCACTTTTCCTCCATGACCAAAACCGGAACCTGAGGGAACTCTCGCGAAAAAAACTTCACT
>JAOQMM010131660.1:0-15110 GCA_027563515.1 Erythroxylum platyclados | reverse complement strand
ATCAAATAATAAATGATAACATTCCAATAAAAGAAGCTTTTCTAGCATGGAATCATCTATAAAACAGTAAAGAAAAGGGTTGTTTTGCCCACTGAAGTTGTGCCAACGGGGTTGTTTCACCCACCGAAGTTGTGCCACTGGGTTGTTTCGCCCACAAAAGTTATCCATTGGGGTGTTTCGCCCACCGAAGTTGTGCCATTGGGGTGTTTCGCCCACCCAACTTATGTCAATGGGGTGTTTCATCCACAGAAGTTGTGCCAACAGGGTTGTTTTGCCCACTAAAGTTGTGCCATTAGGTAGTTTTGCCAACAGAAGTTGTGCCATCGGGGTAATTTTCTCACTGAAGTTGTGCCAACGGGGTTGTTTCCCCACCGAAGTTGCACCTTTGGGGTGTTTCGTCTGCCGAAGTTTTGCCAACGGCGCTGTTTCCCCTCCAAAGTTATGCCGATGGGGTTGTTTGCCCACTGAAGTCGTGCCATCGAGGCCTGTCGCTCACCAAAGTTGTGCCATTTGGGTGTTTTGCCCAGCAAAGTTGTACGAACAGGGTTGTTTCCCCACCAAAGTTATGGCATTGAGGTGTTTCGCCCACCGAAGTTGTGCCATTGGTGTGTCTCGCCCACCGAACATGTGCTAATGGGCTTGTTTCCCCACGAAAGTTATGCCAATAGGGTTGTTTCCCCATCGAAGTTGTGCCATAGGGGTGTTTCACCCACCGAAGTTGTGCCAACGGGGTGTTTCGACCACCGACGTTGTGCCAACGAGGTGTTTCGCCCACCGAAGTTATGTCAATGGGGTGTTTCACCCACCGAAGTTGTACCAACCAATGTTTTAGTCACTGAAGTTGTACCAACAGACTCTTTCGCCACCAAAGTTGTGCCAACAAGGTGTTTTGCCCACCGAAGTTTTGTCAACGGGCTATTTCCCCCACCGAGCTTGTGCTAATCAGATGTTTCGAATGAACTTGTGCGAGCTGGTTGTTTCACACACTGTAGTTGTGCCAAGGAGGTGTTTCGTCCACCGAAGTTTTGCCAACGGGATGTTTTGCACATCGAAGTTGCACCAACGGGCTATTTTGCCCACCGAAGTTGTCCGAACGAGGCGTTTCGACCACCGAAGTATTGCCAATGGGGTTTTTGCCCACAGAAGTTTTGTCAAAAGGCTGTTTTGCGCAACGAAGTTGAGCCAATCGGATGTTTTGCCCAAACTTGTGCCAACGGGTTTTTTGGCCCATCAAAGTTATGGCAACAGGCTATTTCGCACACCAAAATTGGGCCAACGGGCTGTTTTGCCCATTGAAGTTGGGCCAACAAGCTATTTGGTCCATCGAAATTGTGCCAACGGCCTGTTTCGCCCTCCAAAGTTATGCCAACGGGGTGTTTTGACCACCGAAGTTGTGCCAACAGGGTGTTTCGCTCACCGAAGTTGTGCCAACTAGGTGTTTCGCCCACTGAAGTTGAACTAACCAGTGTTTCGACCACCAAAGTTGTGCCAACGGGGTGTTTCCCCCACCGAAGTTTTTTCAATGGGCTGTTTCGCCCCTCGAAGTTATGTCAATAGGATGTTTCGCATGAATTTGTGTCAACCGGTTATTTTGTAAATTGAAATTGTTCCAACGGGCTATTTCACCCATCGAAGTTGTGCCAACGGGGTGTTTCAACCACCGAAGTTTTGCCAACGGGATGTTTTACCCACCGAAGTTTTGTTAACAGGCTATTTTGCGCATCAATGTTGTGCAAATCGGATGTTTCGTACAAAATTGTGCCAACAGGCTCTTTTGCCCATCGAAGTTGTGCCAACGGGCTGTTTCGCCCATCAAAGTTGTGCCAACGGGCTGTTTCGCCCATCGAAATTGCGCCAAAGGAGTGTTTAGACCACCAAAGTTGTGCCAACGGGATGTTTTTCCCACCGAAGTTTTGTCAACTGGCTGTTTTGCCCAAAGAAGTTGTGCCAAACGGATGTTTCGCACCAACTTGTGCAAACCAGTTATTTCGCCCATCGAAGTTATGGCTAACGGGGTGTTTCGCCCATCGAAGTTGTGCCAACAGGGTGTTGGTGTTTCACCCACCGAAGTTGCTCCAACATGCTATTTCGCCCACCGAAGTTATGCCAACTGGGTGTTTCCCCCAACGAAATTATCTAAAGGGTTGTTTCGCCTATCGAAGTCGTGCCAATGAGCTTTTTCACGCACCGTAGTTATGCCAATGGGGTGTTTCGACCATCGAAGTTTTGCCAACGGGATGTTTTACCCTCCGAAGTTGTGCCAATCAGATGTTTTGCACGAACTTTTGCCAACAGGTTGTTTTTCCCATCGAAGATGTGCTAACGGACTATTTCGCCCATCAAAGTTGTTCCAACGTGCTGTTTCACACACCAAAGTTATGCTAAGGTGCTATTTTGTCCTCCGAAGTTGTGCCAACGAGGTGTTTCCCCACCAAAGTTATGCTAACAAGCTATTTGGGCCATCAAAGTTGTGTGAACGGCCTGTTTTGCTAACTAAAGTTAAGCCAACGAGCTATTTTGTCCATCGAAGTTGCCCCAACAGGCTGTTTCGCCACCAAAGTTATGCCAACAAGGTGTTTTGCCCACTGAAGTTTTTTCAACAGACTATTTTGCCCACCGATGTTATGCTAATAAGATGTTTCACATGAACTTATGCCAACTGGTTGTTTCGCACACCAAAGTTATGCCAACGGGATGTTTTGGCCACCGAAGTTGTGCCAATGGTGTGTTTCAACCACCAAAGTTTTGCCAACGGGGTGTTTTGCCCACCTAAGTTTTGTCAACAGCCTGTTTCACGCACCGAAGTTGTGCAAATAGGATGTTTCGCACAAACTAGTTATTTCACCCATCGAAGTTGTGCCAAGGGGTTGTTTTGCCAACCGAAGTTGTACCATCGAGGTGTTTTGCCTATAGAATAAAAAATAGAAGGAATGTCGCAGGCATGACAAGAAGCGTTATGCCTGTGACACTCTTCTTACAGCCGCGATAGCCATTATCACACTTGTGACACTTGTCTCTTACTCAGGAATGACTTTTATTCCTCTCACATTTAAACGATATCCAGTAATTTCAAAAAGTCAAATATAAAAATGCTATTCCTATAATAATAATATATAACCAACGATCTGATTATTATTTATTACTCGTTAATAGCTTTCCAAGCTCATTACCCAAGTACGCCTCAAAGAATATCTACACCAGCTCATCAGGAATTGCAGCCCACGTCGATGATGAAATCATTTGATTTAACAAGCTTATTACATGTCTTAACAGATGTTATTCGGTTAAAAATTGTTTCATCACGATTTATATGCTTTTATCATATTATGATGATGGTTATACTTTTATATGATCTGGTTATTTTTTCTTTGATTATGGTTATTGTGAATTATTTAATTTCTATACATTCTTGATTACATTCAAACATTTGGTCCTAGAATTGACATTTTTAAATAAAATTTAATCTATTAGTTTTAATTTTATTGTTAACCCATCACAAGAATTATATTTTCTGTTCTTCACTCAATCTATTATTATTTATATAAAAATTAATTATTTATAATTATATATATAATCTTCACATATCTCAATTCATGATTCAATTTTTTTAATTTTAGTTTATTGTTCAATTTTATATTTTAATGGAAATTATAAAGAAGTCGTTCCTTTCTTTTCCTGAGTTGTCATATCACTTTATGAAAATTTTCAATCTTGCCATTTGCTGTCAAAAGTAGAGAACGCATAGCTATTATTTATTTACAAATCATTTCCTACGTCAGTGTAAATATTGTCAACAAATAGTAAAACTAAGAATAACATAAAAATAAATGCAGAAGAAAAACGAAATACCTCCAATCATTGTTATTTGTACTTAAAGAGTCTATGTTTTGGAATTCTTTTAAGCTTTCAATTCCTAATATGATGGTATGTGTTTTCAGAAGAGAAAAGAAGCTTAAGGGACCCAAAATTTGCAAAAAGTCTATATGAATGTGCTCCATCAAGCACACCATAAGTTACCATAAAATTAGGAATTCATACCCACTAAATGCATAACGTTAGACCCTTTGTGACACCTAGAATAAGAAAAGTGCTCACATTCTCTTACTTAGTCCATACGTTTAACTTGGTATCAAATCCTAATCCGATTCACATATAATATACGAATCATAGTGATAGGTTCTCTAGTAGTTGAGTATTATCTTCTATGTATTACAGTATACTATAATTGTATCAATCCAAATGTGGTAACATTACTTAATAAATAAACCCTATCTTTATTTTAGGTCCAAAATAATCAAAATTTCCAAAATTCAATAATGTGCACCAAGTTTTATGAAAACGACATTGTCTATATAGTGAAAACTATACAATGGAACTCAGTCCTATTCTAACAACATGATCCTTAAACTTCATTGGTGGCATGTCTTTTGTTAAAGGATCAGCTATCATCAATTCAGTACTAATGTGTTCAATAACCACTTTCTTGTCCTTAACACGTTCCCTTATAGATAAAAACTTGAGATCGATAAGTTTACTCCGACTACCACTCTTATTGTTTTTAGCTAGAAAAACAGCAGTTGAATTGTTACAATATATTCTCAATGGCTTAGAAATGGAATCCACAAGTCTAAGCCCATATATGAAACTCTTTAGTCATACACCATGTGATGTAGCCTCAAAACAAGAAACGAACTTAGCCTCCATGTTGGGAGTAACAGTCAAAGACTGCTTGACACTCCTCTACGATATGGCTTCATGGGTAAACATAAAGATATAACCTGATGTCAATTTCTGTAAATCAACACACCCAACAGAATCTGAATCTGAGTACCCTATCATCTCCAGTTTGTTGGTTCGTCTGTACATAAGCATGTAATCTTTGGTCCTTTGAAGATACTTCAATACTTTCTTTGCAGCTCTCTAGTGATCTAATCCTGGGTTACTCTAATATCTGCCTAACATTTCAATAGCAAATGCAATGTCAGGTCTTGTACAAACTTGAGCATACTTCAGGCTTCTGACTGCAAAAACATAAGGAATGTTTTTCATTTGTTCCCTTTCAAAATCATTTTTAGGGAATTGGTTCAAATTGAACCTATCCCCTTTCACAATGGGACCTACACTAGGTGAACAATCTTTCGTCTGTAATCTCTCTAAAACTTTATTAATATCAGTTTTCTTGAGACAAACCCAAAATACCACGAAATCTATCTCAATGAATCTCAATGCCAATGACATAAGACGCATCACCCAGATCTTTCATTTCAAAATTCTTAGAGAGAAATTGTTTCACATCATGTAGCAATCCCCTATCATTGGTTGCAAGTAATATATCATCCATATATAATACAAGAAAACAAATTTTACTCTCACTAACCTTTTGGTATATACATTGATCAATGATATTTTCTTCAAAACCAAATGTTGAGTTAATATCATGGAATTTCAAATATCACTAAGGGGATGTTTGTTTCAATCCATATATGGATCTTTTAAGCTTGCAAACCAAATGCTTATCATTATTAAAGGAAAATCCTTCTGGTTGTTTCATGTAAATCTCTTCCTCTAGGTCACCATTTAAGAAAGCCATTTTCACATCCATTTGATGCAATTCCATGTCAAAGTGCGCAACCAATGCCAAAATTATACGAAGTGAATCCTTTTTAGACACAAGAGAAAATGTATCTGTGCAATCGATTCCTTCCTTTTGAGTGAATCCTTTAGTAAGGAGTCTTGCCTTGTATCTCTCAATGTTGCCTAATGAGTCTTTCTTTGTCTTAAATACCCATTTGTAGCCTAAAGGAGCAAGATCCCAAACATCGTTATTCTTTATGGAAGTCATTTCTTCCTTTATAGCATTGTACCATAAATTTGATTGATTGCAACTCATGGCTTATGAAAAGGTTTCAGGATCATTCTTGGCTCCTATATTGTAGTTAGATTCTTGTAGATATACAACATAATCACTAGTAATAACTGAATTTCTTATTCTAGTCGATCTAGTTAATGTTGCACCAACATCCTCTTGTAGAGTCTGTTGCTCAACTGATTGCTGAACTTTTTTAGGTAATTCTTGAATAACGGGATCTACTAGATTATCAGCAACTTGTGAAATTTCTTGATTGTCATTTATATTTACAGTAGGCTATTGAATTTTAATAGTTGGTTGTACAACATCTATTTGAAGGATCATTGTGAGTGACAATCACCTTACTATTTAAGGTGAAAAGTTGAGTATCTATACGATCATTATCAGAAATTATATCTTAAAATTGATCCCTCCCACTAATCAAGTCATTCTTAAGAAATTTTGCATTCCTTGATTCCACAATTCTAGTATCATGTGATGGACAATAGAACATATATCCCTTAGACCTTTCGATATATCCAATGAAATACCCACTTATGATCCTTGGGCCCAATTTCTTCCCTTGTAGATTATAAATTCTTATTTTAGACGGACATCCCCAAACACGTATATGTTGCAAACTCGGTTTCCAACATTTAAATAGCTCAAATGGTGTCTTTGGAACAGCCTTGGTTAGTACCCGGTTTAATATATACACAACGGTCTTAAGAGCTTCATTCTATAAGGACTTAGGAAATTTGGAGCTATTTAGCATGCTCCATACCATATCTAATAATGTTCAGTCTGCCACCCCATTCTGGTTCGGAGATCTGGGCATAGTGTATTGGGCTACTATCCCATTTTCTTGAAGATATCTCGTAAATGGACCAGGTGTTTGTCCATCTTTAGTATATTTACCATAATATTCCCTACCTTTATCAGTTCTCACGATTTTGATTTTGCTTATCGTATTATTTCTCTACTTCAACTTTGAACATTTTAAAAGCATCTAGTGCTTCATTCTTGTTATGAAGCAAGTAGAGATACATATATCATGAACAATCATCTATAAATGAGATGAAGTATTTCTAACCATACGAGTCTATATCTAGACTACAAATATCAATATATATATGATTTCTAATATGTTTAAACTTCTCTTGGCACCTTTCTTTGATTTATTGGTCTGCTTTCCCTTTATAGAATCCACATAAGTATCCAAATCAGCGAAATCCAAAGTACTAGGCACTCCGTCAATCACAAATCTTTTAATCCTTTCTATAGAGATATGTCATAATCTTCGATGCCACAACATAGAGGAATTTTCATTCATGACACAATGTTATGTTACAGCATGAACATATGTTACATTGTAACAAGTATTATCTTGTAAATTAAAATGGAAAAGACCATTATATAATGTACTATCCCTAATAAATGCAAATTTATAACTTAAATTTAAAGATTAGTCTGAAAAATGAAAGGAATATCAAAATGGTAGAAGTCTTGAAACTGAAATCAATTTCCAAGAGAAATTGGGAATATAAAATGTCCTTTCTAGTTCTAAAATAAAATCAATATATAAAATTAAATTGCAATCTCCAACAACCTCCACACGTGAATGTATCTTGTTTTTGGATAAGATATATTGCTCACTTCCCACTGGCTTCCTTGGGGTTTGCAAATCCTGCAACACATTTGTAATATGGATTGTTCAACCAGAATCAATCCACCATGTATCATGACAAACTTCAGCTAAATTAGATTCAAAACAAACTAGTGAGATTATATTACCTTTCTTTTCAAGTCATTCGTTATGTTTAAGACAATCCTTCTTCATGTGTCCTTTTTTCTTGCAAAAGAAGCACTTGGATTCCTTCTTAATGTCAGCTTAGGTAGGTATTTGACCTTTTCCCTTTGAGTTGACTTGATTTTTCTTCTTTCATTGAGCAACCAAATGTGCAGTTTGTGAACTCACTCCCTGTTCATCGACAATCTCCCTTCCTCTTGGACACACATGGTCATTAATTTATTTATTGACCACTTATCCTTATGTGTATTATAAGAGATTTTAAAGGGTCCGTATGGTGGTGGAAGGTGTTTAAAATGTAATGCATGAGGAAAGAATCAAACATCTTAACCTCTAGTTTCTTTAATTGAGTCGCAATGTCCCTCATCTTCATAATGTGCTCACGCACACCTTGAACATTAGTGAGTCCTGTAGTTAAAAACTTCATAATTAGGGTGCTTGCAAGTGTTTTGTTTGAAGTTTCAAACTGCTCATGAACAGTCTTCAATAGAGCATAAACATTGTCATGTTGTTCTACGGAACCACGAATGCTAGCAAAAATTTTGGTTTTAATGATCATCACATTTAGGTGATTAGATCACTCCTAATGTTCATAAAGAGCAATGTTAGTTGTAGTCCTGGCCTCCATTACCTTAGGTGATTCGTCTTTTTGGATAGAATAATTAATGTCCATCTATCCCTTATGAAGAAGAATTCTCTCCTTCCTAATCTTATAATTTTCACCCTTTAATTCGAGAATTTCACGACTTATATTAGAGAAACTAACAGCTTGAATAGCTGCATAAATTAAATACACATGCTACTTATCAATAAATTGAGGCTAACAAACTATATGTATGTACTACTAATGTAAAACACATCTTCAAAGACGTAAATCAAATGATATAAAAATTTTATGTGGGCTAAATTTTTAATTCAAACAGATTTATGCTAAACCATATGATAAAATTAACAAATTATACACCAATTTCTAATGCCTATAGGTAAATTAGAAAAAATAATTTGATATTTCAACCTAATTAATTATTTAAATATAATAAAAATTCTTGTGGGATAAAATTTATTAAACTAAAATAATTAATTACAATTAAAAGTCTCTACACTTTATGTGATTAATTACATAAATATGTAATTTATATATAATTAGGGTTATTGTGGCTAAGCTCTAATAATTAATCACTAAAAACTTTTTATCCATAATGCTATTAACAAGGCAAAATATAGATATAATAGCCATGGAATAATCTGCTTTATGTTTAACATTTATATAAATATCAATGCATAATATAAATAGACATAAGTTACAGATATGAATGCCCTCCTATGAGGGCACAGGTTGGAGCCCTAACCTCAGCATCTAGTTTTCTTACTAAAACCAAACTCAAAATGCAAGCATAGCAGATTCTGTTATCAAACAAACGCACAAGACGACTTCATCTTGTTTAATAACATAACAACAAAATGACACAACATTAAGTTATTATTAAAACAACACTAAAACGCACAGTGTAGCTTCTAGAGCATCTCTATACAAAGGCACAGCATCATTAGCATAGCATAGTGATAAACATTGCACAGCATCACAAGCAACCAATATCTGTTTTTTTTAAGAGATACATAAAACGATGTCATTTGAAAAACTGTCTTCTTCAACCTTTAGTTATGTCAATCCGATCTAGTTTATGACCTGTCGAAACCAACAAAACTAGACAAGAAAACACCACAAAATACAATTTTTAAATGTAGAAACACTTCCAAAACACTTAATGGAAGATTTATACCTTTAATCAAAAGAAAAACGTCAAAAAACAACTTTAAATTGAAAGTTTTCGAATATGAAAAATTTTCCAGAATTTTGAAATTCTCCAAAAACTCCAACAAGGTAGAGATTAACATGCTCTGTTACCAAATGTAAGTGAATTCTAACATATATTCAACAATAATATATGTTAGAATAACATATAAAATAAATACGGAAGAAAATTGAAATGCTTTCGGCCATCGTTGTTTGTGCTTGAAAAGTCTACATTTTGGAATTCTTTTAAGCTCTCAATTTCTAATACGATGGAGTATGTTTTTAGAGGAGAAAAGAAACTTAGGGAACCTCAAAATCTGCAAGAAGCCTATATGAATGTGCTCCATCAAGCACTATGATTTACCATAAAACCAAGAATTCATACCCATTGAATGCATAACGTTGGATCATTTATGGCACCTAAAATATGAAAAGTGCTCACAATAACATCAAGACTATATATTAAATTTATCAATAAAAAATTTTGATTAACAAATAACTTAAATTTGTATCATAAGGAATTATTATAAATGTAAGATAATTTATCGATATATCAAGTATTAATTATATAAATTTTATTTAATTAGTATTTTTAAATTTTAAATATAAAGTTTTAACTCAAAATTCAAGATTAAATTAAATTCTTAGGAATTATGTATTTTTTGTTTTGTTATTTTTTGTGAGAATCTAAGGAGACCCAAGTATCCAACCTTAATCCATTGATAATAAACGGGCTTAGCCTTGATTTTAGTTCAATAAAAACCTAATGATATGAAATTTAAGCCCTTACTTATAGAATTCCTATATTGCATATTGAAACAAAATTATCTTACCGAAAGAAAATGAGATTTGGATTTTAAAATTTTTTATACATAAATATTCAATTATAATTACATTACTTTTGCTAAATAACATATATTGAATTAGAATGAATTTCGCCTATTGATGTTAAAATAAAATGGAAATCTTATACTTAAGCCCTAACAAAACATTTTTATGTAGAAAATGTTCATAAAATTCAACAAAACATATTTGAATACCTCCAATACAAATAGCTTAACACCTAAACAGTATATATGAATATAATTCTAACAAAAAAGCAAGGTGGTTAAATGATATCAATCAAGTTACCATCAATTTGAAAGGAAATCTACTTTCTTTGTTGAGATTTGTATCTCCTCTTTTGTTTGTCTTTATCTTGATCAACATTCTTCTTCCCTAAACTTTTTTTACTAGTGTTTACTTCTCTTTGAGCTATAATTCACAACATACAATTTCATGAAAATCAATATTTAATTTCTCCCTCCCTTTTCTCCTACTAGATATCTCATTAGTTGGATTAGTAGGTGATGTAGTAGATGCAACAAATTATCCTTTGGATCTTCTTTCTTTCCAATGAAAACTGCGATTCATCTTCAATACACAGACCTACGTTTTGCTTGGTTTGGATCAAACGACTATTATGCAAGCTTAACTAGATTTTTAGCATCATTATCATTGGCATTCATACTAGAATTAGGACCATTTGCATGCAAATAATCATTTGTTTCTTTTGGCAACAAAGATAGTATAACCCATGTCTTCATTCTTCTCTGCAAGCAAGGAAGATGCCTCATTCGATGGTTCTAAGTCTTCATTGCATTGTAGATTGAAAAAGAAAAAACAACAGTCTCTCTAACATATGGACTTACCACATAAAGTTATGGAGGGTAATTATATCCATCCAAGTCAGGAAGATTCTTTTTTAAGATTAATGCATTTGGGACAAGAACTCTCTCCTTAAAATTTACTAAGATTGGGTTAAGCTCCTCAAAAGAAACTTCATGCACAAATTAAACTATCATATATAGAAGCTTTTAACTCTTCCCTCTTTCTTTTTTTTTTCTTTATCAAATCAACAAATGCAAGACATGCTCTCTCTTATATTTCAACATCACAGCTTCCTGTTAATGGGCTCAATTCCACTTTAATAAAATTTAACAAGTTAACAACAGATTCATATGTGAAATTCTTCTTTGCAAGCAAAGCTGATTTAGATGTCTGATCCTCTCTGTCTTCTAAAATAGAAATATCTTCATATGAGTGATTTGAATCCTTCAAGTTGTTGTCTTCATAACGAATGTGAGCTTTTTTTCTTTTTATAACATAATGAGTAGGAGCTTTACACATTACTACAGCACAACTCTCCATTAATCCCACTTAGAAGACAAATCTAAAACTCTTAATGAAAAATCGTCAGTTTTATTTTTACTTTGGATTAGGTGAGAATGAAGACAAAAGATTCAGACTTTAAAAGATGAATGTAAATAAATAACTTAGGATTAGAAAAGGAAAGAAAAAATTATGAGGTTGTATTAATGCCTCAATAAGTCCAACTGGGTTCTTTAAGAATTCCACTTACTCTCCACAAATCCAAGCAACAACTGATATTATCCTATGTAAGCAAAGGATTGATAAGAAATGCAATATTAATAAGATGAATTTGACCATCTAGCCTAACATCCTTGACTTTCATACTTATATAAGTAAGTTGATTCTCAATTCCTTTCTCTGTCATTTTCCTGAGAAGTGAAACTTGCCATTTAAATTAAAAAATGATCTCACATAGTGATGGAAACATATGGATAAAATTGAACAAAAATCTCATTATAGAACTCGAGATTAGATTTGATCACATAACTAACTAAAAATTTCTACCGTATTGCTATCAAAGACCATTGCTATAACTAGACACAAAGAAGCCAAATTGATATTTGGATCTTTATCACTTAAAGATTTGATCGTAATCACCCTATTCTCCAAGACTACCTTTAAATGCTTAAATGCAGCAAATTATAAAGCATATAGTTTTAAGTATTTTAGATTGTGATCATCATTTACCAAAACCTCATCTATTTTTACAATAGTAAGCTTCATTGCAGATTTATACTCAATCAAGCTACTCAACTTGGTCATGATACACTTAATTATCAAAGATTTTGCCCAGACCTCCTCATAGAGTCATAGATTGATTCCATAATCCTTTTAGCCAACCTAGGCTCTAAAGGAGCCAACTTGAAGAAACTATTTAACACTTTAATTATCATTTAATTTTTTATTGAATCAATTGAAATTTTATAGAATTCAAGTGTTAAAGGAAGATACAATTTAACAAGCTCACAAAACTGTAATAGAATGGGGGTTAGAAGTCCACAAAACAAAGGATGAGCAATGAAGTAAATAGTATTGCAGAGAACTGAGAGAACTTGAGATCAAAACACAAACTTTAAAGTGTTCTAGGCATGTTGGACACTTTCCTTAAAGTGTTATTTGCCCCCACTATACTTACAAACCAAGTTAAAGGCAAATTACTTCTAGGATACAAAGAATACAAGAACATTCAAGTTGCAAGAGTATGAATGTTCTTCAAGAATTATGAATGCAGAGATTGTGTTGGTAAAAGTTGTTGAAAAACAAAGTATATAATCTTGACTAAAACTCATGTATATATAGAGTTTTTTTCAGAACAATTACTTCTGTTAACTAAAAGTCACAACTTTTAGAAAGGAAGCAACCCTTCATAACAGTCACATCTGTTCACTAAAGTCACAACTCTTAGAAAGGAAGCCCTCAGAACAGTCACATCTGTTCACTAAAAGTCACAACTCTTGGAAAGGAAGCAACCCTTCATTTCCATGTTTGACTTTAACTACTTATATCACAAACTAATTTTTAACAATACCCCACTTAGTTTGTGACATAAGAAAAACACAACACAAACAAGAAATCATACCTAAAGGAAGGTAGCTTTTGCCCTAAACCATCCTATAGTACAAACATATTACAAAATCCAAAGGAAATGATTGGTGGCTTATTGCTTAAACCATCATTCACAAAGGTTCACACATGTCGCACACAAGAACCTTCTTCACATTCAATTAATTCACATTACAATTTTAGCACTATTACTAGCCATATGCTCATCCTAGTTCATGATCATATACAAAAGATTACCTTAAACTCTTGCTAGAAGTGGCACCACTTCTAATGATCATATAGGTGAAAAGTATTCTAACTATGTTTACATAACCATAAACAAGCACTCATGAATAATTTCATTAAGAGATTTCTCTCAACCTTCTCACTTAAGAGTAACAAATTACAACATTAATTACTTGGAATAGTTTACACAATCTTAGTGCTCATAACCACTAAACAACTTGTTATTACCTTTTAAACCTTACAATCTAGTAGTAATACTAGAAGAAGTTTGGGTTACCATTACTAGTGATTTTTGATTAAAATGTTTTAATCCCATTCCAAATGTCGTTAAACTAACTAAATCTCTTGTATGAGGTTTAGTAAACGGATCCGTCAAATTGTTATATGTCCTTACATAAACAATTGAGACGACATCTCTATTTAGCATTTCTCTAATAAATGCATGTCTTAAGCTTATATGTTTAGATTTACCATTGTACACTTTGTTCAATGCTCTAGGCATAGTAGACTCATTATCACAATGTAAGGTTATCGCAGGCATAGGACGAGGCCAAAGATCTATATCCAACAATAAATCCCTTAGCCAGTCAGCCTCCTTACAAGCAGAACATAGAGCTATAAATTCAGCTTCCATGGTAGAGTGAGTAATTGCTGTTTGTTTCTTTGAAGCCTAAGAAACAGCTCCACCACCAAGCAAGAATACCCAACCACTTGTGGGTTTTTGGTCACTAATGCTAGTAATCCAATTAGTATATGAAAATCATTCAAGAACATTTGGAAAGTTATTATAAAAAAGCTTAAGATATCCCAACACCTTTTTAATAGCTTGCCAATGTGCTTGGCTAGGATTTTTAGTATATCTAGCTAGTCTACACATTAAGTATGAGATATCCAATCTAGTGCAACTCATTGCATACATTAGACTTCCAATTATACTAGCATATTCAAGTTGTGCAATTGGACTACCTTCATTCTTATGCAACTTAAAGTTAGGATCAAAAGGAGTGCTTACCTCTTTCACATTCAAATGTTGATATTTCTTCAGGATTTCCTCAACATAATATGATTGAGAGAGTGCAAAACCCCCATTATGTTTCTCAACTTTAATGTCTAAGATAGTATCTACTTCACGAGATCCTTCATCTTGAATTTAGAAGAAAGATACATCTTAGTTTCAACCACATCTTTATATGTAGGACTAACAATGAGCATATCATCTACATATAGACAAATGATCACTCCATACTCATCATTGAATTTAGAATAAATGCACTTATCAACATTATTATATCTAAATCCATATGAGAGTAAAACAGATTCAAATTTCTCATGCCATTGTTTAGGTGCCTGTTTCAAGCCATCTAATGACTTGACTAGCTTACATACTTTCTTTTCATTTCCTGGTAGCACAAAGCCTTCCGGTTGTTCCATATGCACTTCTTCATCTAGATCACCATTTAAAAAATGTTGTCTTTACATCCATTTGGTGTACATGAAGGCTATAGATTGAAACTAAAGCCAAAAGTACTCTTACCGATGTAATTCTAGTAAGCGGTGCATATGTGTCAAAGTAATCAATTCCTTCTTTTTGTCTAAAAACTTTAGCTACTAGCCTTGCTTTATAAGTTAGAATAGTACCATCTGTGGCATATTTCCTTCGAAATACCCACTTACAA
>JAOQMM010131630.1:0-15118 GCA_027563515.1 Erythroxylum platyclados | reverse complement strand
CACAAGTGTTGACCTTATATGAGATTTTGATATGTGCATAAAAGAATTAGATGGAGGAAGTCATTGCTAGAGTGATCTATTCACCCATAGGTGGTAGAGCCATAAGAGTTAGTAGTGTATAATCTGATCGTTTTTGTATAGAGATTTTATCTGCTTGTATTATATTCAGCCCACAGGTGTTTTATGATATATGTGATAAGATTATCGGTATAGATACTATTTATGGCTTTAAGTATCAATGTTATCCTACATTTGTGCTTAATATTACATTGTCGATTTTGCAGTCAACTATTATGTAAACAATAACAGTGTCACAATTGAATCCTTGACTGGTTTCAATTTTAAGAAATGGAAGCAAGATGTAGAGTTTAGGTTAGAGATGACAGACTTTAACATGGTCATGGTTAGAGATAGGTTATCTGCACCTACATCTCTCAACTTTAAGGTTGAGAAAGTAGCAACTTTAACTTCTTTTTTAATGCCCTTTAAATATATTTTTATAATTTAAATATTATTTTAACACATTCTTAAATTATTTTAAGCGAAATTACTTATATATACTAATTAATAATTTAATTTATTAAACAAATTCATGATAAAAATAATAATTAATTTTTAACAATAGTAATTTAAAATTTTCAATTAAGATATAAGAAGATAAATAAAGAACCTAAATTTTGACAAATATAATTTATTAGTGAAATTAAATAAATTTAATATTTTTAAGAATAAAATAGTAATTATTTTTAAAATAATAATTTAAAACAAAATTTTAATTAAAATATAAATTATAAATAAAGAATATAAAATTTGAAAATTATAATTCATTAATTAGAATATGAGAGAAACTTAAAAAGGGGAAAAATTCATTGTACATTTAAAACATTTATAACATCTTACATGGGTCCTATCAAAACCAAAAAATTGGTTGACAAGAAAACAATTAAATGGTTAGTATGCCGCCTAACTTCACATGTGAGAGAGGACGGAGAAATTTATTGTGGTAGATCCCACGCTAATGAAAAGAAGGTGGGTCTCACAAAGGAGGCTCTATGGTTTACGTAACCGGTTTTTTTTTCAAAAAGTTATAAATATAAACCGAATCGAAACTGAAGCCAGTTCGTATAAATTCCGGTCTAAGTCGTCCGATTCGATTTGGTTTTTAAATCATTGCATTGCACTGAAAGTTGCCATAAAAACCTTTTATGAAATTACAATTGTTGATATTAAACCAAGTATTTTATTTTGCATATAATCAGAATCACCTTTGGGGCACTAAACTCCTCCACAAACGACAAGCTGTAAAAGTCTAAAACGTAGAAAACCAACCAACTCTTATTAGCTACAAGTTGAAGCTTTTTCTGCTTTTAATTTCAAAGGATTTGATAATGGTCAAACGGGGCAAAAAGCCTTAAAACACAAAATTCTTTTTATGAGCCTTGGAGCTTGTTCAGTTATTCCGTCGAAATGCTGTCGGAATAGATATCTATAGCTCTATTCATTCATGCCATTGAAACCTCAGTAATTGAACCTTACCACCATGAAAATGAAGAGGAAAAAAAACATTTTTTTCTGTTAGGGAGCAACAAGATAAGCACTAGTATACAGGTTACATATATGACCTTCAGAACATCTAAAAACCCATCTTAGTTCTGAGATTCAGCCTCCCTTTTCTCTATCAGTTTGATGAAATTACGAACGATTCCCTTCCCTTCATTTGTTATAATACTTTCTGGATGAAACTGCACTCCCTGCAAGTTACAGTCAGATTTCAATTCAACCATATACATATACAATGATCATTAAGTTTATTAAAAAATAATAGGAACTCTTGTTAAATAAGATTCAATTTTTATGTTTTTGTAAGTTTTCTTATTATATTAATATCACAGATTCAAGAAGTTCAATGAATAAGAACATGAACATCACCTAATTTTTCAAGCACAAAACCTTTCTCTAAGAGTGATCCTTAAAAGTGATTTCTAAAAACTTACTGATATAATGTTTATAATTTTGTTTGATTAAAATCATGCAAGTGACTAATAATAATTTCAATTTGATCAAAAGTGACAAAATCTATAAATGATCAAAAGTTAAAGAGAATTTTCAAGTTATAGCTTTCTCATCTAAGTGTGATTCTTAGACTCATTCCTGATATATATGGTACTTTATATAACCCTCTATGTGAAATTTACAAGCAACATGAAGCTAGTAAATCTTTACATAACGTAAACAAGCTTTCTCCTCCTTAAAACATTGATATTTTACTTAGTTATTATCTCTTTCCCAATAGAAAAGGAAAATATTATTTTTTAATTTTCAATTAGCATGAAAAGTGTCTTCTATCTGTCCTACGTCACTACCCATGCTTGAATCATGCAAGTTGGAGAACTGAACCCCATGCAGTAGTACTAGAAGCTAATCCATGAAAACATGGAGAAAACCTGGGAATTGAATACACAAGCATTCCAGTGCTACGCTTTAATGCAAATATTAGAATGGCCCAATATTTCACAGTTAATTGATGCCAGGTGAATGATTAGAGCATCGAAAATTGCTTTAGCAGACTCCAAAATTGAATTTATCCAAATTTGAAGAATAAAATATTAGCTGCAGTCATAAATAAGTTATCAAGGAAATCACACTCAAATGTGGACATCAATAAATGATTTGATACGTTATTATTACCATTTGTTCACACTTAATAATAAATTCCCAGATTTGGAAAATTCTCTGAAGTGGGAGAAATTTTTATATCAAAGTAATGCCTTAAAATAAAACAAATAAAGAGGTTTTAACTACATCAATCAACTGTGGATTTGACACCTAAACCCAATAAAGACAAGAGAAGTTTAACTACTTGATGTCCTGGAACATAAATAAGCATTTATAAATACATGAAACAGATAAAAATATCATAAGACCAGTTCAAAGGATTCAGATTAAGTTGATTTCCAAGTCCAGGCATCTTAAAACATAAATTAAAAACTGTGCAAGTTTGGATAGGATTTTAAATTTCAGCACACTAGTTCTATTTCCAATTTCCTCTTAAACAGGAAAGAACTTCTAATCATATAGAACTTGTATAATAGCCTTGTAACCTTAAAAATTTAAGGATAAAATGCACCAGGACTATTCACATCTAAACATTTCTTTTATCGGCCAAAACGTCATAATTGCAGGACATAAATAGTATAATGCACAGCTATATGACACTAAACACAATGAAGTTTCACTCGATTTGAACAACTGTAGAAAAGGAAAGTACTTTAAGGTACTGAAATGGTCATCCATAGAAGGTTAAGTACATAAAAATAGTTGCAAATCTTAATGAAAAAAGAGAACCATACATCGTTATGGAAAAACTGATCTAACCAATTAACTTAAACTATTTTAAGACAATATTCTAGGTCAATCATCGAATTATTATATTAATGCCCAACAACAAGAATACAAAGTGACTAATAATTAAAAATACACAAATAATATTTTTAGCTTAATTTAAAAGTAAGAAAGCATTTTCCATTTATTTCCTGGATTAAAATTTTAATTATTACCTATATGTTAAACATGCTTCTGATTCATGACACACAGATTATAATGAGATAATATTGTTTTTAAACCATTTTCATGTTTAAGATAGTTCTTCGTTTACTAATCCATAGTCACAGTAAATAGTATATTGTTGCATTTATTATGATTATAATCTCCTGTCCAATACATGGCTAAATTACTAGATTTATCTCATGGGAAAACAAGTGATTATGATAACCGAAGCAACACAATAACAAATTTGATAACCCATGCAATAAACAATGAACATAGTGAGACGTCTGGTCCCATTTTGTCGAACCATAACAAGCAGAACTATAATATTTACTGCTTTTGGGGTACGAAGCAACAGCTACTGAAATTATTCACTAAATCCTTTGAGTTAAGGGGCATGCATCTGTTGTATGGATAAGATTAATTAACATGAACCTGTTGCTCAAAAATCTAAGACATGAGAGAATAGGTGTTGAAATATATATGCCATATTAATGACCTCAACCAATGCAGTTGAGCATTTACATTGGAAAAAAATCCAATTGTTAGTAAGTCTACAACATATCAAGTAATGGAATCGACAATCATTGTGAGCCCAAATCAGTGAGCATTCATAAAATTGTTGGATTGGTAGTCTTAATAGAATAAGCCATCTATTCTCTCACTACCATGAATTTCCATAAAGTTGATGTTGGAACACGTGAATAAATCAGCCATCTTACCACTTCAACATCGTATGCAAATTAGAAACCTAAGGTGAAAGCAAGTATATGGATTGCTCTTTTATTCCATTAGATGGAATGCCACTTCTACTCCATAGGAGACTTCATGAGAAAAGGAAAGATTATAACAAGTCCTAAATAGTCTACTAAATTTAAAATTAAAAGAAATTAGAGGAGAATGAAGAATACTAAGGATTCCTACAGAAAAAATCTGCAGTTCTCAAAATGGTATCAGAATCACTAGGTTTAATTGTAACTTGAAAGAGGAAAGAAGATTCAAATGAAACGTCAAAAAAGAAGGGATTCCCAGAAAGAAATCTGCAGTTCTCAAAATGGTAGCAGAACCACTAGGTTTAATTGGAATTTCTTTGCAACCTATGCTATGAAAGCAACATACTGCCATTCTTTGCTGTCAATTAACTTGCCTAAGCCTTATATGCACATGATCATTTCCAATGGTGATGAACATTTCTTCTTGACATCATACAAGAGAAGGGATAAAGAATATATTACCTGCAGATATTTATATTTCTTATGTCGAGCTGCCATTACTAATCCGTCCTCCGTCCATGCAGTAATCTCTAGGTCTTCATGAGGAAAACTATCCTTTGCAATCACAAGGCTGTGATATCGTCCAGCAGTAAAAGGGCTGGAAATGTACAAGATGGTCAGGCATACTAACATATTAAGAACAGAGTCTTTCAATCTAGTAATAGTCTAACTTTCAATCTATTTATTCCTAATTATCAGTATTTTAACCATCTCCAGACAACGGGGACTTTATTTTTGAAGGGTCTGACTAAGCATTCTTTAAGAACACAATCAAGTGTGGAGACAATTATATATATTCCATCTTAGATCACTACATATAGCTAACATTTTCATGCAGACTTCAAGATATACTTGCTAAAATTTAATGGACAAAAGTCTCTGCTGAAAAATAAATAATTTTATTACAGGATTCAATCTAGTAATAACCTTCTTGTCATACATCTATTCCCTATGCCCCATTCGTCGATGAAGATGCATTATTAAGACTGTACATTATATGGTAAATGAGAAAACTAGAAACTGTTAAACCATTCCTTCCATGCAAACATCAAGCAACTATGAGCATACAGACAGATGTTTTCATTCACCTGGGTTCTATTATAGTAATAAATCCAACTATTTAAAACCTAGTTCTCCAGTAGATCTCCAGGATAATATAGTTTAAAACCAAACATAAGTCCCTAGTTTGTCAGAAATTCCTTTCTAAACCTATGATACCTAATTTAGAAAACAAGCCAGTAATCCATGTTTAGCAAATTACACGCACAAAATCCACATTAAAAAGAGAAGGGTGGTTTCATACAATGAATTCTAAGATATACTTCTAAGTTTGTATAAGAAACTGATCATGTTTTAATTTTTGTTTTCATATATGTTCTTTAATCTGAATATAACAAAATAACTCCCTAGTTACTTATTGCAGATGTAGGGTGGAACAATCAAGTGATGTCCATCGAATATGCACGAAAAATTAGGTTGTCAAGTTTGTTTAAACTGAAGAAAGTCAAATAATTTTTTTTTTTTTGTATGCGGAAAAGAACTTTCCCTTCTAACATTTTTATAATCCTTTGTTTACATATGAAACAGACATTCAATAACAATTTAAAAGGTGACCAACTTGTGGCAATTACAATTTGTGCAATTTAATTTTGACAGGAACTAGTCTCCCGATTAATATTTGATCTTGACCTTGCAAAGCAGAGTCTTAACTTCAAAACACTGAAGGGAATCTTTGCTTTGCAATTATTCGAAGTATGTTTAGAAATTAAAACAAATCTTTTGAAATTATGTATGAAGATCCAAAACAAGCTGACTAGGAGCAAAAAAGAAGACACCAACTTACCATTCAAACAACTATTTCCATCCTTAAAAAAACAAATCAAAACTGTGTTTTGGTGCTAAAATAATTGTGCAAGTTGTAAAAAATATTTAGAGATTCCTTATAAAACGTGTAAAAAGAATTGAAAGTCTCCTTGTGCAACATGTAAAAGTAACTACCACTGACACTAGTCAACTAAAGGAAGGTGCACAAGTGGCATAGCTCTTTCCTAGATTTAATAACAGAAAATAAAGGTATCATGTAATAATGGAAAAAATGCACATACTTTGACAAACCAGAAAACAATCCGTCTTCCCCCTTCTCATCATAATATACAAGGGAGCTTTTCCCATGCATTACACCATATGGAGAACGCACAACCTTCCCTGTAACAAGACAAAGGTCCAAAACTCATAATGTAGCTAGATGTTCAAATAGCTTTATTCCAGAAACTTATTTAAGTTGTTATTTACCCTCACTGATAGCAGTACAAGACACTGCTTTGAATTGTCAATACACCAAATAATGCTTTACATGTGTTATGCTACTCACCTCCAAAAGCCTCCCCAATGCACTGGAGACCCATGCACACCCCAAATAAAGGCACAATACGTCCAAGTTCTAGAACAGTCTGCAGTGATATTCCAGAATCTTGGGGTGCCCCTGAAAAAAGAAACAGACGCCATTTCCAATTCATTTCTTGGCTCGGATTAACTTTGAAAATTCTTAGTGAACAAAGTACATTAACCGATGCAAAACATTCACCCTACATCAATAACATTACACCAACCTGGCCCTGGGGATATTAGCACTCCTCTCGGATTTTTTCTGCACAAAAAGAAAGGAAAAGTTACACAAGTACCCACCATAAAGGAAAAGTTACTCTTTCAACTCCTCAACAGTTAACTCATCATTCCGATAAACCTCAAAATAGCATCCAAGCTCTCCCATATACTACATAAACATAAGGAATTAGAATTACACTTTTGAAAATAGAGGAAAGAGGATAATCGCAACAAATACGACAATCATGTTAAAGCATTTGCAAAGTTCAAGTATTGAGAATATCATGCAAAGCAGATAATAGCTTAGAGAATTAGAGGCCTTAAAGATGATAAAATGCAGTCTCAAGTAGCTAATGCAATACAGTTCAGTACAGCTTGATAAACAAAGTAGGAGGAAGCTCTGAGTATGAATTTGGTTTCTTTAAACAGGAGGAGTTCATTCATAATTCCAAATAAAACATAATTAATCAGTGAAACATTTAGATGTTCAAAAGAATCTATAAATCCATTTCCAGGGCTTTGTGACTTGTAAAGACTATTATGTGACACTAAAGTGAAGAAGCAGAAGGAATAAACATCACAAATAAGAAACAAATTACTTTTTAATCTTCCTATGCTGATGCTTCTTCATAAGAAAAACTACTGAGAATCATAATCGTAACAGCCTATGTTTGCTTGATGAAAAATACTCAACTGGTATATAATGAGGAAGCTTAAACTATCATATTCACTGCATCCAAACAACTTATAGGATTTAAATTTCAATTTTAGGAGAAATACACCAGAACAAGGACCCAACTAGCGGCATAAAACCAAGAACAGCTGAAAATTTAATATGACAAAAATCAAACAGACAAAAAAGGAAAACAAGAAAAAAAATATAAAACAAACTAACCTGACAAAGATTGTAAGTAAAACTGTCATAATTGTCAATGACAACTATGGGTTTCTTCTTGACCTCTGTATCATTGAATACCAGAGAATGCGAATTCAATTCTGTGACAACAGCAGAACACTTTGCAAAAAAATTATTTTCCCTCTTCACAGAAAAGCTCAAATCTGATAATTAAACAACAAAACAAAGGATAGAAAAATAAATCACACAAGCAGATAACAAGTTTAACATTGAAAAAGGGGAAAATGGTAGGAGAAAGAAAGTCACCTGAGGGCAAAGAGATTGCAGAGAGGTGAGTTGAGGGTGGGCTAGGATGAGTTTTGAAGGAAAGTGAGGCTCTTGTTTGCAGCAAAAGAGTAGACTGAGATGGCAAGAAAGCCATTATTTGGGATCTTCATCAAATTGTAAAAGTTCCATTATTTTCTTGCAAACAATATGCCATGAAAATACTAATTTGGCTATGCAACAGATAGGCTGAGCATTATACCATACCTATGAATCCACAAACCGGAAAAACAAGTGTAAGGAAGAAACCGTAATCTATGAGCAGACACATCAAGCCATAAGGTCAACTTACGGCAAAAGTAGAATTCTTATTTCCAGCACCCTCTCAAACCTATTATAAAGAAAGCAAAATCGTTAAGAACATAAATTCATCAACCTAACCAACAAACACAGTTTTCCTCCTGGGGAGAAATTATTTATAAAAAAATATACCCTACAGAAAATAAGGGACTCCATCTGATCTTTATTTTAAAAACAACATTTTTAAGACAGTACCATAAGCACAACATAATTTCAACTTGCTTTGTACTTAACATACATAATGAAAAATAAACCAGACATGAAGGTAAAACAGAATGATAAAAAAAATGTAACAAAATTTGGACTTGTTACCAAAAACTACAAGTCTAATTTTGAACCTTAGGAACTAAAGGATAATCTCAACGGTATATCTTCAGACCCAGTTCATTTATGAGCATTATCTTAAGTAAAACTGAACAAGCCTTAAGCTTTGCAGTTATGGAAATTAAAAAAGATAATAGCAAGTGGCCCGAATGCCATGAAAGAAGCGTACTTCTGAAAACATGAGTTCAAGCATTAAGAAAGAAATATAAAGGAGAAATCAAGCCATGGAGTCGGGGGCGTAGAAGCAGTAAGAAAAACCACCCAAGGCAAAGGGAAAAACATAATAGCACTAACAAAACTGTTAAAGGCCATAAAAACAAAAAAGATAATACATGAATGAAAAAATCCATTTGGAGAAGAGCAAACAAAATCAAAAACCAAAAAGATTGAAGCCCAGTCACGAATTTGCCTTAGCTTTCTTCCTAGTGGCGCCTAAGCTTTCAAAACCAGAAAACTGTTTCGGAGAAGACCTTATGACCTGCAGCAGGACCAGGATTCAATGAGCTACCTCACCCGAAGATAGTTTTCAATTTCAAGGTGTTTTGATGCTTTGCGGTGAGTAAGAGAAGGATTTGCATTCAGAACATTATTTGATAGAAGAGGAGAGGGTTTTTGCTCGTGAAGATGGCGCGGGTTACTAATAGAGTTAATAGTAGCAAACTTGATTAGGCCTTAGCAAGTTGGATTATTTTCTTTTTTAATTTAAATTTAAAAATATGTTATACTTAATACATTTCAATTCGGTCGACCTTCCTTGACTTGTAGTGACTTTCTTTTTGAGTTTAACCATCTTTCTCGTGCTGCTTCAGTTGTTAGTTTCGGCCGTAAAATTATATCTGCTCTCTGCCCAGTTTAGGCTCTGTTTAGTTGAGGGGTTTATAATAAAACGGAATAGAACGTAACACAGTTTCATTATTTGGTATGAGGTATTATAATGAAATGGAATAAAACAGGATAGAAACGGAGGGTTTCATGTTATATTACATTTTATCCTAAACAGTGAAAATAGAAAACCTCTAAATTGAAGGGTTTATGATAGAATATAAACTGATACATATATAATACCTAATATACCCCATGCGTCGGCAATTAAAGAACATCGTCTCCGATGCCAACGAAGAGTATCGTTTCTGACAACACAGCAGTGGACGAGTGTCGTTCACTCGTCGCACTCACCTCACAATCGTCTGGTCATGGCTATGACTTAATATGTCACAACCGTGACTTGTTGGTAAGTCACAGCTTTGACTTGCAAGAGCAAGTCACAATCGTCAAGTCACATTTGTGACTTGCACAAGTAACTTGCTTGTAGTTACGATTTTTAATATATTTTGTTATATAAGGGTATAATAGTCATTTATTATACATTACATTCCATTCCATTTATCTTCCAAACAACATTTCATTACGTTACATTATAAACCCTTCCATCCTTCTCAAACAACATTTCACTATAGTACATTCTATTCCATTATAAACCGTTCCATTCCATTAATTAATATCCAACCAAACAGGCCCTTAGAGTTATTCTAACTCCCTTTGACCTATACTTAAACCTTCATATCCTTCCAAATGAGTCTAGTTCTATACAGGCCACCCTCTTAGAGCTTTCCAAAGCTTCAAAACCTATTAAGACTCCACCTCCTTTTATTACAAGTGCAAGTTTAGACTTAGCCTTATTGTAAGCTTCACTAAAGAAGACTTGGTGCCAAGTTGCCAGTGACTATGCTCTCTCTGCTAAACTCGCCTTTATCCCCAACCCTCCACTGACTCTCTCCAACTTATGAAACCCTCCCTATTGAATTTCTTCAAGTTGGTGCAACTCATTAGAATAACACCTTTGTAGGATTCTTTCTTGATAAAAGGCCCTCTACCTAAGGATGTAAAACTGCGTAGAAGCTAGATGGCTTAAATATGGTCTTTCTGAAGTATTAGCAACTGAAAAGGATTACTTTATTTTTATATTTTCAAATGACACTAATATAAAGAGGGTTCTTGAGCTAAGGCTTTGGAACAGCTTTTGCAAGCCCATTATTCTCCAGATTTGAAAACCAAGCATGTCATTGTCTAGACAATACCTTAAGACTATTCCTTTATGGGTTACATTCCACAACATACCATTAGCATATTGGTTTACATAAGGCTTGAGCTATTTGGCAATCTCCATGGGTAAACTATTATACCTAGATGAACGCACTTTTGAAGTTAGGAAAATTAGAAGTGGGACATGATAAGAGCATCCCATCTCAGAGTTATCCCCCTTTGAATTACACAAGGATAACCTTAGCCTAAGCCATATATTTTTCCCCTCAGTTAGAAACCCCATCCAACCTGATTTAGAGATTCATACTCATATTCAACCTAAGTTTAACATCAGCTCAATAAATGAAGCTCCCGACTCTAATATAACCACCAACATGGTTATTAAAGCATCTTTTACTATGGTCCATTGCTCCACAAGAAGGAAAAAGAAGAAATGTCAATATTACTTTGGAATATTAGAGGTTTGAATAACCAAAATAAGCAACAGGCTCTTTTTGACATTTTGTGCTCTAAAAAGCCCAATTTTCTTGGTCTCTTCGAGACTAAGATCAATCTTAAGATCAATCTCCCTACTTTTGAAAAAGGCAAGGACTAAAAAATTTTGAAGACTTCGTAAACTTGGAAAATTCTTTTCGAAACTCATGGCTTGTTGCAAGAGACTTTAACAACATACTTTTCCCTTGTGAAGAAGATGGTCTTGTCTCATCTAGATCAAATATAGCTGACTTTAGGGATTGTTTCTTCCAAGCAGGGTTAGAGGATTTCAAGTACAAGGGCTTCCTTTATACTTGGTATGACAAACAAATAGGTGCCCTGTATCAAAGGAAAAAAGCTTGACGAAAGTCTAGTCAATGCTCACTAGCTAGACTAAATCTCTAATAGTGGATTTGACCTTTTCCATCTATGGTATCAGATCACTCACTAATAGTAGTGCATCTTAATGACATGCTTCTTTATAAGAGGTTCCATTTAGATTCAACAATCACATGGCTCTCCATCCCTCCTGTGTCCAAGGATGTGAGGGTTAACATTTGTTTCTAACCTTAAGGCAATCAAAGCTAAGCTCAAAGCTTTTAATAGAGTTCTAAATGATACTCAGTTGACCTTAAACTTGGCAAGAAAGGAACTAATCTCCATTTAGGATCAGATCTCAACTTTGTCAAAGGACTTAGAACTTCTCTCCAAAGAGAAAAATACTTTAAACAACTATAATTTTGTTCTAAATAACCATAACTCATTGCTAAGGCAAAGATCAAGAAACTTATGGATTAAAGAGGGAGATGAAAACACTAAATTCTTTTACAACTATATATCAAGCAGAAGGAACACTAATTATATTTCCTTATTGTAGAATAATTAGGGTGTCCCCATCCAAGACCAGGATGATATCAAGCTCCATATAGTTAGATATTTTAAAGAGTCCTTAGGATGCTCTGCCATCACCAATGTACCTTAAGCAAGCTCATTTATCCCCTAAGTAATCTCAGCACAAAAAGCTGAAGCTCTCTAAGCCCTTTTCCAGGTTAATGAAATTAAGCAAATAATCTTTAGCATGAACTCCTATAAAGCCCTTGGTCTTTATGGACTTAATGGTTTCTTCTTTTAGCATGTCTAGAACCAAATTGGTGAGTAATTTTCTAAAGTTCTTATAGAATTCTTTGAATATAGGAAGTTTTTGAAAGAGCTCAATAGAATATTCATATGCCTAGTTCACAAAGTCCCTAACCCTTCTAAAATCTAATGGGGTGTTTGGTTCAACGGAATGGAAAAGCTATTACTGATGTATTCCTAAATAACTTGCTATTCTGTTGTTTAGTTATAAAACAGACACAGAATAACCATTCCACGAGATTAGCTATTCCTGGATATCAAAGAATAGCTAATATGCATATCCCCCTTGCTTTTATGTATTCCGCGCGATAATATGATATTCTTGGACAACGTTGCCCCTGTTTTTTCCCAACTCTCTCACTCACGCACACCACTCTCTTCTCCGTTCTCTCTTGACTCTTCTCTGGCGTCTCTCCGTTGTCTCTGCCATCACTCTCTTGTTCGGTCTCTCTCTCCTATCTGGTCTCGCACGCTGTCGTCTCTCGTCGACGGTAAGCTATTTTTTTAAGTTATTCTTATAAACCCAACCCACTGATCCCTTGTTTGATAAAACATCATTTTCACTTCTCCAGAAACTTGTCTACCACGCGATTCACTTCTCCATTCCCTGTCGGCATCGTTCTCTCCTAGTACGTAAACACTCTTCTCGTTACTGTTTTGTGCTGAATGTTGGTTGAGTTTTGATTGGCTTTGGATGTCTGATTTGTGGTGTGAGGGATGAAGTTTTCCGGTGAAATTAATGGCTTTTGTTGTCTGATTTTATTGTCGATTGGCTTGTGATGTCTGATTTGTGGTGTGAAGGAGGTTTTATTTATGTGCTCACCAAGTGTTTGTGTTAATGTCTGCATCGGGTAGGATAGGAAATCATCGAGCAAAGAGGCATTTTGAGGAGCTGGTGAGGGAATCAGTTATATGGAATAGTAATTTAAAGTGATTGAATTAGGAAAACATCCCATTTGGAGACTCAAGAAAGTATTCTGATTTCAAATACATATTATTTATGCTGAAAACACTCATAGGTGAAGAAGGTATACTTGAGGAGCTGCAGCTTGCAGGACATACAGGCCTTGGTGGTCCTGTAAGTGCTGCTTCAATTTTCATTGTTTTAAAGCAACCATGCTTTCTTTATGTAGTTACGGTTAAATTCTGTTAATTGTCCTAGCAATGCTTCATTTCTTGCTGCTGCAGATGTTCCTTCACTTTTCTTGACAGATCTTGAGCATTTTCTTGGCTTGTAATTCCTTGTTTCTTGTAATTGGTCTCTTTCTTGTGAGAGTGTTTTGTTTGTGCTAACCATTGAACATTACATGTGGGGATTTTATTGTAGGAAGACAAAGAAAAGCGAGCAGATCTGAAATTAGATTGTTTATTTGAACACGATAAGAGTGTAATGTTACATTTTGCTGATCAATTTCTCTAGCATTTAAATGTTATATCTATATGCTTTTTTGTTTCCGAATTTAATCATGGAGCAATATCTACTTCAGGTTGGAACAGTTGTGGTTGGCTTAGACCCTAGTATCAATTATTACAAACTTCAGTAAGTTATGATAAAGTACCTTGTTCTACTTTCTATCCTGTTAAGCTTGTTATATCAATCAATGGGATCTAATGTAAAGCCCCTCTATACGATCTTTGAAGAGATTCTTGGTAACCAGAAAATTCTTCTATGATTTCTTAGTAACTAGAAAAAGTTTTCCTCATTCTTACCTGGGAATGGTTTCTTATGTCTGTGGACAACATTTAGCAAAGAATGTCATAGTGCTCGTAGTACTTGCCACCGGAAACAAAGTTACGATGCAAATCTGTATTCAAACAATGGGCCAAAGATAATTTGAGCGCTTAAACTGCATGTCTACTTAATTCAGTTGCAGCACTTTTTACATGCTTAATCGTCCAAACAAAACCTCCAAACATTGTTCCTGTTTAAATATTGATGCAATGAAACTTTGAAAAATCAATTCTGGTTAGTTTTCAAAGGTGAAAGCTAAGGGAATATCCAAAGGTAATTAAAATTTCTCCATGTCTGGCATTTGTTGCAGTGAAGGGAAATACTTTATTATATTCTTTGATAAGGATGAAAAAAATGAAGATTATCAGTTAATGAATCGAAAAAACTAAATTCTTGAGTATGTGTCACTTTGTTGCTTCAAGCTACAAAATTAAAATAAGAATAATAATAATATGAAGAAAATTAATAATAATAATGAATAATAATAAGAGTAAAAAATTAATTATAATAATAATAAGAATAAGAAGAAGAAGAAGAAGAAGAAGAAGAAGAAATTAATAATAATAATAAGAAGAAGAATAATAATAGAAGAAGAAAATTAATAATAAAAAAATTAGAATAAAAATTAATAATAATAATAAGAAGAAGAAGAAGAAGAAGAAGAAGAAGAAGAAGAAAATTAATAATAATATAATAAAAATAAGAATAAAAAATAATAATAATAATAAGAAGAAGAATAAGAATAATAAGAATAAAAAGTTATTAATAATAATAAGAATAATAAGAAGAAGAAAATAATAATAAATAATAATAAATAAGATTAATAAAATTAATAATAATAAGAAAAAGAAGAAGAAAATTAATAATAATAAGAATAAGAATAATATTCTTAATAATAATAAGAATAAAATCAATATTAATAATAAGAATAATAATAATAATAATAATAATAATAATAATAATAATAATAATACAATGGATATTTTGGTCTTTTTGTTAATTATT
>JAOQMM010131456.1:0-15163 GCA_027563515.1 Erythroxylum platyclados | reverse complement strand
CTCTCACTCTCCTCGCGCTCACTCGATCTTTACCAATTTTACTTAATCATGCGGAAGCCAATGACACTATTATGATTATCCGAGTGATGAAGAAAGAATGGTGAGTGGGGGTCTTCCGAAGGTGAGGTGGAAGCCATGGGAGAACGAAAGGAATTTTGCACGAAAGAAACCCTAGATCTCACCGCTCTGATACCATATCAAATGAGCTGAAAAACAGAGGATGTAAATAAACGCTTCTCTTCTATTAATGTAAAACTACAGTAGCCTTTTATATACAATGTTCTCAAGACAGTAAAAAAAATTTAGTCACAACTAAGTTAAGTTAAAGCTACTTGACTTCTTCTTTACAGGTTTCTTCGTCTGATAGACTGTAGAAAATATTGGTCGACCTAAGTTTCTGTTAAGTTGTTTTAGTGGTCAGTTACCACGTAGTGCACTTAGTCTACCACGTTTATAGGAGCTGTTAAAACGTGGATTTGTTGTTTCTTTCATAACTGAGTTGTAAGGCTATATAATAGCCAAAAGTTGTTCTTTAATATTAGTGTGATTACTCCTAATACAATACCATCATCTTAAGAATTTTGTCTGATACTTTTCATTTGGTATCAGAGCTGGTTTGATTAATATTGGAAGCGGCAGTCTTCTACGTTCATACCTAACATGACGATAGAGAACTCTTTTGTACAGCCAGCAATTCCAAAATTTGATGGGCACTACGAGCATTGGGCAATGCTCATGGAGAATTTCTTGCGCTCGAAGGACTATTGGGGTTTGGTGGAGAACGGGGTTCTTGCAGTAGCAGAAGATTCTATTCTTATCGAAGCACAAAGGAAAAACATAGAAGATCAGAAGTTGAAGGACCTGAAAGCAAATAACTGTCTCTTTCAAGCACTAGATCATTTTGTCCTGGAGACGATTCTCAACAAGGATACATCAAAAAGTATGTTGGATTCTTTGAAACGAAAGTATCAAGGCATAGCACGAGTCAAGCGACCATAACTGCAAGCTCTTCAGAAAGAGTTTGAAATTCTTCACATGAAGGCAGGAGAATCAGTGGATGAATATTTTGCTCGAACTCTTACAATAGCCAATAAACTTAAAGCAAATGGTGAGGACAAAGGAGATGTTGTTGTGGTTGAAAAAATTTTGAGATCTATGACTCCCCAATTTGATTATGTTGTGTGTTCCATTGAGGAGTCTAATGATACAACTACCTTAACGATTTATGAATTACAAATCAGTGTGCTTCTACATGAACAACGCATGTGTTCACATGTTGAAGAAGAACATGCTTTGAAGATTACTCATGGAGATCAAACAAGAGGAAGAGGTAGCGGTCATGGTAGAGGAAGAGGACGGGGAAGAGGTAGACAAAGCTTTGACAAATCCACAATGGAGTGCTATAATTGTCATAGGCTAGGACATTTTCAATGGGAATGTCCAACCAAGGAGGAGGCTCACTACATAGAGAATCAAGAAGAGATGTTGCTGATGGCATATGTAGATAATGCCACAGAGATGATACATGGTTTCTCGACTCGGGATGTAGCAATCATATGTGTAGTAAGAAGGAATATTTCTCAGATCTTGATGAAAAATTTATAGATATTGTAAAGCTGGGCAACAACTCAAGCATAGATGTATTAGGAAGGGGTAATATAAGGCTGGAAGTGAATGGATTCACACAAATTATCACAGGCATATTTTACGTTCCAAAGCTAAAGAACAATTTGTTGAGTGTTGGGCAACTGCAAGAAAAAGGGCTTTCCATTCTATTTCAGCATGGAAGGTGCAAAGTCTTTCATTCTGAGAAAGGCTTAATCATGGATACGAAGATCTCCTCGAATCGAATGTTTATCCTCAATGCTACATGTTAGCCTATTATATCTACTTGTTATAAAACAGCTATAGAAGATATAGAACAACTTTGGCATCGTAGATATGGACACTTGAGTTTTAAGGGCTTAAAGATTCTTTTACAAAAGATGATGGTGCATGGTTTACCATAATTGAAGTCCTCTTCAAGTTTATACAAGGATTGCCTCATAGGAAAACAACAAAGAGAGTCATTTCCAAAGAAAAGCACCTAGAGAGCTTCCCAAATCTTGCAGCTGGAACATGCTGAAATTTGTGGACCATCAAGCCTATATCTAACAACAAAAAAAGGTATTTGATTACTTTCATTGATGACTTTAATAGAAAAACATGGGTTTATTTTTTGACAGAAAAATCAGAAGCCTTTGTTGTTTTCAAAAATTTTAAGATTCATGTTGAGAAGGAAGTGAATTCATCTATACGAGGTTTAGTACTAATAGAGGAGGAGAATTTATATCAAGATAATTCACCAATTTTTGTGATACAAATGGTATAATAAGACAATTGACAACTGCTTACACGCCATAACAAAACGACATCGCAAAACAAAAGAATAGAACCATTATGAATATGGTTCGTAGTATGCTTTCAAAAAAGAAAGTTCCCAAAACATTTTGGCTCGAAGCAGTAAATTGGATCTTAAACTGATGTCCCACTTTAACAATACGAGATAAAACCCCAGAAGAAGCTTGGAGTGGAATCAAGCCCTCGGTTGACTATTTTCGAATTTTTAGATGTCTCTCGCATGTTTATGTATCTGACAATAAAAGAAGTAAGCTAGATGATAAGAGTTTGAGCTGTGTTCTGTTGGGAGTTAGTGAGGAGTCAAAGGCTTATAGACTTTATGATCCAATCTCATAATGGATCATAATATGCAGAGATGTTGTTTTTGAAGAAGGCAATAGTTGGAATTGTGACATGAAGAATGAAGATGCCACTATATGCAAATTGGAATGGGGTGATCATAAGGAAGAAGTAGCAACTGACGAAGGGAGTGAATATGCTGATGTCGATGCTGATATAGAAGAAGAGGGACATGACAATTCTTTCTGCGATTCTTTGCCTGCAACAAGTTCCTCTCTTTCAGCTGAAGGAAGGACTAGAACACCACCAGTTTGGATGAAAGACTATGCCACCAGGGAGGGGCTATCTGATGACAATAATGTAGTCTTTTGGGCCATGTTTACAGCTGCTGATTCTATTGACTTTGAAGATGCTGTAAAGAGAGAGATATGGAGGAAAGCCGTGGATGAAGAAATGGAAGCAATAAAAAAATGACACATGGGAATTGACAGACTTGCCAAAAGGAGGAAAGAAGGTTGGAGTGAAGTGGGTTTACAAAACTAAATTTAACGAAAATGGAGAAGTCAACAAATACAAGGCTAGGCTTGTAGTTAAGGGATATTCTCAGCAGCATGGGATAAACTATTCTGAAATTTTTGCCACTGTAGCACGCGTGGAGACAATTCGTTTTATGATAGCACTTGCAGCTCAACGAGGATGGCCTATTTACCAACTAGATGTGAAGTCTGTGTTTTTACATGGGGAGTTGCATGAAAAGGTTTTTGTGGAGCAACCTCGTGGTTATGTGAAAAAGGAAAATGAACAAAAGGTTTATAGGCTGAAAAAGGCACTTTGTAGCCTTAAACAAGCACCATATGCTTGGTACCATCGTATAGAAACCTATTTTGTGAAGGAAGGATCTGAGAAGTGTGAGTACGAGCATACTTTATTTATCAAGACAAACTCAGCGGACAAAATACTACTCATAATTTTGTATGTGGATGATCTCATATTTACCGTAAATGACAATTTGATGTTTGCAGAGTTTAAAATTTCCATGAGGCATGAATTCAACATGATGGACCTTGGTAAGATGAGGTATTTCCTTGGTCTTGAAGTCTTACAAAGGTTAGATGGTGTCTTTATCAGCCAAAATAAGTATGCATTGGAAGTGTTACAAAGGTTTGGAATGGATAAAAGTAACTTTGTTCTTAATCCAATTGTTCCAGGCATTAAACTCATGAAGATTGTAGGTGGAGTTACGATGGACAAGACTTATTATAAACAGATTGTGGGTAGTCTCATGTATCTCACAACCACGCGTCCAGACACGATGTTTGTAGTAAGTCTTAATAGTAGGTATATAGAGAATCCTACCGAGGTACATTTACAGGTTGCAAAAAGGGTGCTAAGATATTTGAAGGGAACAACTGATTTTGGAATCTTCTACAAGAAGGGTGGAGATGATGAACTTGTTACCTACACCGACAATGATTATGATGGAGATCTAAAAGACAGAAAGAGTACATCAGGTTATGCATTTTTATTAAGTTTATGAGCAATATCTTGGTCATAAAAAAAAAACAACCTATGGTGAGTTTATCTACAACAGAGGTGGAGTTCATTGCTGCATCTTCGTGTGCATGCCAAGCAGTATGGTTAAAAAGAGTGTTTGAAAAGCTAGATCAAAAGCAAAGCAAATCCATTATTATTCATTGTGATAGCTTCTCTGTAATTAAACTTTCTAAGAATCTAGTTATGCATAGTCACAGTAAACACATAGACATGCGGTTTCATTTTCTTCGAGAGCTTACAAAGAATGGTACAATGGAGTTAGTGCATTGCGGCACGCAGGAACAAGTGGCTAATATAATGACTAAACCACTCAAGTTGGATAGCTTTGTTGAAGCTACGTGATTAATTAGGAGTTTGTTTTGAGACTGTTATAAACTGATTACTTGTAGCATTTAGTTCAAGGGAGGAATTGTTAAGTTGTTTTAGTGGTCAGTTGCCACATAGTGCACTTAGTCTACCATGTTTATAGGAGCTGTTAAAACGTGGATTTGTTGTTTTTTTCATAACTGAGTTGTATGGCCATATAATAGCCAAAAGTTGTTCTTTAATATCAGTGTGATTACTCCTAGTACACTACCATCATTGTAAGAATTTTGTCTGATACTTTTCAGTTTCTCTATTATTCCAAGATTGATGGTAATCATGGATTTTTCTTACTAATGGATTTTGCATTGTTGGGGATCGATATTTGTCTCCAAGAGAGCGAGGTAGGAAGATTACAAGAATAATTAATGGAGCAAGTTCAATAACGTCGTATTGGTGAATTTATTATAATTTCCAGTTTCCTTGGGTAGTTTAGGGTTTGTTATTTAAACCTTTTAGATTGGAGTTTTTCTTTGGAAGGGCTTTTATGATCTTATTGAATACCAAAATTATCAATTTTGGATTTCTAAATCTTTAAATCTAATTGTAGGTTTTGTAATTAAGGTTTGAAAGTGCAACTTTTACAATTTCAATTTCAAATTTAATCAATAATAATCAAACAACTTTAAAAAAGATGTGGAATATGATCTTGCATGTAAGAACAAAACTTTTTCATTTTATTTCCTAAAAGTCAAAATCACTTACATTCTATAATATAATTAATGCATAAGCATAATAAATATAAATGTAAATTGGTCCTTATCATGTACCTTAATTTTTTTCTTGTTATTTCTCTCGAATCATTTCTGAAATCAGCTCATTGTCAATATCATAATTGCATACGTGTCTAACCTCTAATGGTATCCATACAAACACATTGAGAGAACCCTATTAAGTGCTGAACCCTTAAGAGTCAAAACTTATTTATAATAAGGTGTGGACCTTTTGGTCATTTCATTGAAATAATATTTTAATTTTAATTGAACTTTAGTTAGAATTATAGTTAAATCTAATTAAATATAAATTGTGTCCAAATAAGATCTAATATCTCATATTGGTCTTTATTTATTAAATATCTCATATTTAATTCTAAAGTTTATCAAATTTTATAATTAAGTCTAATTTGATTAAATTATCTTTTTTTGTCTTCAACTGTTATTCGTGTGTGACTCATTAGGTTCCTAAATATAGTAGTAATGGATATAAATTATAATCCTAAATCATATTTAGGATTATATACATTAAACTCCTTTAATTTTATTTTTAATTTTCTAACTAAATAATTTATATCCATATATCAAGATTGATATCTAGCAATACATTACAAGTATCAAAATATTATGAATATCAAAGTGGTTTTAAATAACTTTTTCGTATAATTTAGTCCTTTTGTAACACCCCATAACCGATAATGGAATTGAAATATCGAGTGTTCCACATTCGTATATACCTAAAAATTTCGAATTACAAAATTTTCCATTTAAAACCTCCTTATTATAGCAAATACTATTCGCTTTATAAAATTTTTGACAGAGTTTCCTCAATATTTACTTAAAACCACCAACAAGAAATTTCAATACTTTGTCCTTGTCAACTATCCATCTCCTTGTCAAACTCCTTAACAAAATAATTTGTCCATCCTCCTTATTCTTCTTTATAATTAATACCTATAAAAAAATATCAACCACACATAAATATCTTAATTAATATAATTTATTTTCCATTAATATTTTGGGTTTGACTTTCACCCCTTTTTTACGTCCAACTTTGACTACTAGTCAACTCTTGGTCAAACCCTCAAATTGAACCCGTTTTGACTTCAAATTTGATCCTTGAGCTGTCCTTGAATAACACTATTCGATGCCAAATAAAATAAAGTGCAATTTGTGTCCTAGGTGTCACTATTCACTTCGGGATAAACTATTTACTACCCAAAAAATGTTATTCATGAAACGGAGATTTTGGGCCGTTACACCTTTTATAAAATATTTTAATTAGACATAAAACATATAATTAATTTCTACTTTATTTTAGTCCAATCATAATAGTTCTTTACTATTAGTAGTTTATTCTATTAATGACATTTAAAAATTATTTTCAATGATTTATTCCACCTTGGCCAAGGATTTTTTGAAGTAACATTAATCAAGAATATTAGAACATGCTCCCTAATCACTTGAAAATGAAGAATCCTATATTGATGACTCTACAACAACAACAACAATAACAACACCTAGTATAAATAAAAGATTAAAATTAAATTAAATAATAATAGTAATAATAAATAATAATAGTAATAATAATAATTATCATTATTATTATTATTATTTTCTAAGTATCATTAAATTTAGAAACTTAAATAATATGGTACCTAAATTTATTTATAAATCCAAAATCATAGTCCAAAATTTGGCCCATATTTTTCTTTTGTTTTCTAAGATAGCTTAAAGCCACAAAAAAAGGTTCTTAAATGAGTTTAAATGGAGTCTAAATACTAGCCATGCCTTTTTTCTTAGCCCACACTTTTAAGTTCAACCTATCAGTCATAAGAATAAACCCTAAAAAAATGAGAATCTTGAACTACATACTTCACATCCGGCGACATAGAGACATAAGGGGCACATCCATCAACAGTAAATGATTATCAAAGTTAGAGATGACATTTGGGCGTAGGCTTGCGATGAGGTTAACGAACTAAGCTTGAGTTAATTGAGCCTTGGGCTAGGCTAGGGCTCAACTTTCCCGACCCGACCCAGTTTGTGACCCAACAACTATATAAAAAGCAATGTCATTTTCTATTTTTAATTTTAAAAAACAAAAAAAGGTCGGGTCGGGCCTAGTCAAACTTCGAACTACCCTGCCCGACCCAATTTTTGACCCAACAATTATAAGAAAAGTAATGTCATTTTCTATTTTTAATTTTAAAAAATAAAAAACAGGTTGGATCGGGCCTCGTCAAACTTCGGACTGTTTCAAGCCCTAACCCGAGTAGAAGTTGTCGAGTCTGTTGAGCCTGGCATGCTCAGCCCATTCTGACACATTTCCATCCCTAATCGAAGTGAACAGTGGCAGTGGGAGTGATGAAGCAACGTCACTATCGTACGGAGTTAGGCAACGAGGGGGGAGCGATTCCAACAACACCTAGGATGCCCCTTACCAGAAAGAATAGTAACCACTATGAGGAGCCATAGTGACACTCGTCCCTACCCTCCCAGGCGATGGCAGTGGCGACTATAATGTCGCCAGTCTCACCATTGTACTCACAATAACACCCATCTATTGTATGTGTTGTTTTCTTTTCTATAACACCCAATTTTCCAAAAGTGTTGATTTATAGAGGTTGCAATTTTTGTAGATTTTGTTCTCCGATATATATGTTTGCATGTTTGGGTATAAATGGTTTAAGTTTCAACCCGATTTTGTAGTCATTATTGCATTTTATCTATATGAAACAAAACTTAATATAATAAATATAGATAATATCTATTTGATTGCGAGTAAATGTAGTTATTCTCATCTAAAGCAATTAAAATTATTGAACAAAAACACTTTACCACAAATAAACTCACCTTTTCATTGATGGCACAATTTCAAGTTATTAATAAGATGCACATATATAACCTGTGATACCAATGTTAGAAGACAATCACAAAGATTATAGGATAATCACATAGCTTAAAAGGATAATCATATAGATTAAAAGGATCTAATTATAATATATATGCATAATTATACATAATATCACTTACTTGGATATTATGTTGAATTCACCAGTTAAATAACTCACATAATTGTTTTCCAATACAAAGATATCTAAAAGTTTCCTGTAGTTACGAAAACTGACATATTGTTTGAATTGCAAATATTTTTGTATTGAAATTTAAACATTAAACTGCTTCTTTAGTAGTTATTAACAGATAAAACTAAACTCATTAAGGATATTTCAATGATTATAAAAAACGTTCAGGAATTTCAATCTTTATAGCCCTTAATTGGTTTACTATAACTTCCAATTCATGCATTTATATCGAAATAGGCATTTGACCGTTAAACTTATGCTCAAATGCATTAAAAATCTTTAAGACAATAAGCAAAAATGTCAATTTTTACTTATTGACATTTTTTCTTACAGCTTACATTGTTTGTTTTTAATTAAAAAAAGGATAAATGAAAAGAAAAGAAAGGCAGCGACATGATTGTGAGGGTAAATCTTTTCAAGAGATATTGTTTGCTGATAAGAAAAAAAAAAGAGTTTGTGCGTCTTTTACTGTTATTCCTAAAGTATTATGATCGTTTCTTGCTGTTTCTGAAAAGTGAATTGCTGATTATAATATGATTTATTTATGCATATGTATAATTTTAATATTCATATTTATGATAGTTTGTTAGTCATCAACGTGGCCAAACTTTAATGTTTAATGGATATTAATTTATTAAATATTTTAATTCAATTACTTATGATTTATGGATGCTTATTAAGAAAAATGATACAATGAATTCATAGGTATTTGAAGTTCACTAATTATAAAATATTTCAAGATTACCCAAAGGTTAATTAATTAATTTTATAATTTGTGGACATGAATTGTTAATTTATATACTTAATAATTGTGTTTAGTATATCCAAATATAGCTAGCATATTTGTTTGAGGTATATTTAATTAACAGTTAAGTTATATAAAATTAGCATCATTATTGTAATTATGGTATGTCTTAGAATCACCCAAAGGAGATCTTAGATATACACTAAATGTTTTATGTGGAATAATTGTTTTGAATCTGATTTAAGTGTTAAGTTTTATGACTCAAAGAATTAATGTGTGGGCATTCTATTATGTTTTGCAGTTTTTGTTCCTGTTAACTTTAATTTGGTTGCTTCGTCTGTTCCATCCTTTAATGGATTAAATTATCTAACTGGTGTGAACAAGTCCAATTTCACCTTAGTGTATTGGGTCTTGATTTGGCACTCCAATTTGAGACACCAATTGCTATTACTGATGCAAGCACTGTAGATGAGAAATCTTTTTATAAATCTTGGGAAAGATCAAATAGATTGTGTTTAATGTTTATGTGAATGATTGTTGCTAACAACATTAAGACAACTCTTCCCAACGCTAAAGTTGCTAAAGAATTTACGAAATTTATGGAAGAGCGTTCCCAAACTGCTAATAAGTCACTTGTGGGGACATTAATGGCTAAGTTGATCACTATGAAGTTTGATGGTTCACGAAGCATGCATGAAAATGTCATTGAAATGACAAATATAGCAGTAAGACTAAAGACATTGGGAATGAATGTTGATGAATTTTTTCTACAATAGTTTATTCTTAATTCTTTGCCTCCTGAGCAGTATGAGCCATTCCAAATGAATTATAACACTATAAAGGATAAGTGGAATGTGAATGAATTGGCCAGTATGCTTGTTTAATAGGAGACAAGGCTTAATAAGTAGGGGACCCCATACCATTAATTTGGTAGGTCATCAAGGAGCTAGAAAGAAGCCCAAAAGGAATTTTGGTAAAGGCAAGGACAAGCAAGGACCACTTAAAGTTAATGAATCCTCCAGTCAAATTCATAAGAAGGAACATAAAGATGATAGATGCCATTTTTGCAAGAAACTTGGGCATTATTAGAAAGATCGCCTGAAACATAAAGGTTGGTTCGGAAAGAAAGGTTAGTTTAGTGCTTTAGTATGTTTCGAATCTAATTTGATTAAAGTTCCTTATAATACTCAGTTGATTGATTCTGGTTGTACTACTCATGTTTCGAATATCTTGCAGGGATTCCTAACAACCTAAACCACAAACCCAAATGAAAAGTTTATTTTGATGGGAAACCATGTCAAAGCTCCAAGTGAAGCCATAGGAACTTATCGTTTGATTTTAGATACTAGACATCATTTAGATTTATTTCAGACACCTTATGTACCTTCTATTTCTCATAATTTAGTTTCCTTATTTAAACTTAATTTTGTTGGTTAAACTTTCAAATTTGGGAATGGATGTTTCAGTTTTTTTAAAAATTTTCTTATTGGTTCTAGTATTCTTTATGATGGCCTATACAAGTTAAATCTTGATAACCTTTTTGCTGAAACCCTACTAACCCTGCGTCATAATTTTGGTACTAAACGTGGTTTAATTAATGAAAGTTCAGCTTCTTGTGGTATAAATATTTAGGCCATATTTCTAAAGAAAGACTATAAAGTAAAGAATGAAATTTTACCAGATTTGGACTTTACTGATTTTGGTGTGTGTGTGTGGATTGCAGTAAAGGAAAGCAAAACAAACATACAAAGAAAGGAGCTACAAAAAACACAAAGCTTCTTAAAATTATACACACTGACATATGTGGGCTTTTTGATGTTTCATCTTTTAGTGGAGAAAAGTATTTCATCACATTTATTGATGACTTTTCACATTATGGATATGGCTATTTATTGCATGAGAAGACTCAAGCAACAAATGCATTAGAGGTGTTTGTTCATGAGGTGGAAAGGCAATTAGATAAAAAGGTGAAAATTGTCATATCTGACTAGAGTGGTGAATTTTTCGGCAAATATAATGAGTCAGGACAATGCCTAGGTCCATTTGTTAAATTTCTTAAAAGGCATGGTATATGTGCTCAATACACAATACCAGGTACATCATAACAAAATGATGTGGCATAAAGGTCTAATCGTGCATTAATGGATATGGTTAGGAGTATGTTAAGTAATTCATCTTTACCCTTATCATTGTGGATGCATGCATTAAGGTTCGTTGTTTACTTGTTTAATAGTCCCTAGTAAGTTCTAAAGACTCCTTTTGAACTATGAACTAGAAGGAAACCTAGTCTAAGGCGCCTATATGTTTGAGGTTGCCCAGTGGAAGTAAGAATTTATATATGAAAAGAAATTCGATGAAAGAATAATTAGTGAATTTTTTATTGGTTATCTAGATAAGTCTAAAGGGTATAGATTTTATTATCCTAATCATACAATAAGAATTGTTAATGCTAGGTTCATTGAGAATGGTGAAACTAGTGGGAGTGTTGAAAGACCACGTAATGTAGTTATTGAAGAAATAAAAGTTCAAGTTCCCCCGTCGACTTCTTCAATACATATTACTCCTAAAATTGTAGAATAGTTTAATAATTTACAGGAGCAACAAATAAATGATCAAATACTTCCTAAAGAGCCTGTAGTTAATGAACCAATTGAACCTGCAATTAATGTTAACAACCGCAATAAATAGCATTAAGAAGGTCTCAAAGACCTAGAAAACCAGTTGTTTCTAATAAGTATGTGGTATATCTACATGAGTTAGAATTTGACTTAGGAAATAAGGATAATCTAATTTTGTTTTCACAAGCCGTTGAAAGTATTAATTCTACTAAATGGATTGATGCTATGAAAGAAGAGTTGAATTCTATAGAGCAGAATGAAGTTTGGAATTTAGTCAAATTGCTTGAAGTTTGTAAGAGAGTCGGATGTAAGTGGGGTTTTAAGACCAAATGTGACTCTTATGACAATATTGAAAGACATAAAGCTAGACTTGTTGCCAAAGGTTATACTCAGAAAGGAGACATTGATTATAAGGAGACTTTTTCACCTGTTTCAAAGAAAGACTCCTTAAGAATTATTATGGTACTGGTGGCTCATTATGATTTAGAGTTACATCAAATAGATGTGAAAACAGTCTTTCTTAATGGTAATTTAGAGGAAGATGTGTATATGGATCAACCTGAAGGCTTTTAAATTGAAGGAAAGGAAGACATGGTGTGTAAACTTAAGAAATTGATATATAGACTTAAGCAAGCCTCCCAACAATGGTATCTTAAGTTTAATGATACTATTGCCTCTTTTGGATTTAAAAAAGACATCGTTGATTGATGTATATATCTAAAACTTAGTAGGATTAAGTTCATATTTTTGGTACCATATGTTGATGATATCTTGTTAGCTACTAATGATCTTAGTTTAATGCACAACACCAAGAAATTTCTCTCTAAGAATTTTGAAATGAAATATATGAGAGAAGCTAGTTATGTGATAGGAATTGAAATATTCCACGACAGGTCACAAGGACTATTAGGCTTATCTCAGAAAGTTTATATTAATAAGGTCTTAGAGCAATTTGACATGAAAATTTGTTCTATAAGTGTAGTTCCAATTCAGAAGGGAGATAAGTTTAGTCTTAATCAATGTCTAAAAAATGATTTGGAATATAAGCAAATCGAAAATATTGCATATGCACCAATTGTTGGAAGCCTAATATATGCTCAAACTTGTACCAAACTAGACATTAGCTTTGCTGTCAGTATGTTAGGTAGGTATCAAAGTAATCCTGGATTAGATCATTGGAAAGCTGAAAAGAAAGTTTTGAGATATCTATAAGGTACTTAAGATCATATGCTCACTTATAGGAGATTCAGTCATCTAGAAGTGATTGGATATTAAGATTCAGATTTTGCCAGTTGCATTGATACCAGAAAAGTCCACTTTTGGCTACCTTTTCTTATTAGCTTGAGGAGCTATTTCTTGGAAAAGTGCAAAGCAGTCTATCATTGTTGCGTCCACTATGGAATCTAAATTTGTAGCATGTTTTGAAGCTACAATTCAAGGATTATGGTTGCGGAACTTTATTTTGGGACTTGGAGTTGTTGACAGTATTGCTAGATCGTTGAAAATTTACTGTGATAATTCTGCAACGGTTTTCTTTTCAAAAAATGAAATTATTTTAAAGGTGCTAAACATATGGAATTAAAATACTTGTCTGTTAAAGAAGAAGTTTAGAAACAAACAGCGTCAATTCAACATATTAGAACTAATTATATGATTGCAGATCGTTTGACGAAAGGATTGGCATCGAAAGTCTTTAAAGAACATGTTGAAAGAATCGATATTATGGGGTACCATTATTGAGATTTATGATGTTTGTATTTTGCCACTGTGAGCGCACTTATGTTTATATTTCTGTCAATTGTATTTTATAGTATACATTTATGAATAAATTATGTTGATAGGATTTGTCCTTAACTAAGACATTATTGTTAGACCATTAAAGTCTTTCTTATTTATGGATCACATTGAATAAGGCGCTAATATTGTAGTACGTAGAAGGAATTATGTCGTTTGTTAAGATAGGAAACCGCTACGATTGTTATTAGTATATTTGTTTGATTATGATTTATGATATAATCAACACTAAAGAATTTAGCAAAGTTGATGCGCATAATGTTTATTTATTATTAAACCATGATATAACTTTTTCAATTAATAAGCCAAGTAGGAGAATGTAAAACTTGTATATTTAATATGTGACTCATTAAATAATTATGGTTTTAATAATATTAAATACTAAATTTTGATTGGTCAATTTGATTAAGTAAAATAAGGTTTTGTTTTAAACTTATTGTTTGATTGAAACGGTTTAGATATTCGCATTTCATTTGAAATTGATCCTCTCTCTCACCCACAAACCTTTGTTTTATTTTTCACCATCAGAAAACATGATTATCGAGGAAAAGAGGAGAAAAAACAAGTTTCTCTATATCTAATCATTCATAAGGGTTTTATTTCTCAATTACGATTAAACAAAACTCATGAATCAAGGTATGTAATTCATATTTTATATTTTAGTGTAAAACATATAATTTGGAGATTTGGATTAAAAGACTATTGGAATTATGTCTATGTAAATTATGCTTACATTGTATATTTGAATAACTTCTAACATAGTTGCCATTATGGTGATAGTTTGCTTTAGGAGAAAGTTAATGCCCTGCACTCGGCATATTGCTTCGGGGTCAAGCTTCCTTTATTAACCGTAGAAATATTTTATTACGAATGGAACACGCATATTTTGATTTTTCATTTGAGATATTCAACTTTTAAATTTTTTATTTAATTATTCAATTTTATTAATCACTCTATGTTAGGATTGCTATTAATATTCTTAATAGAAATCCTATAATAGCTTGTTGATTGGACAAACATATCACTTTCAACTATATATCTAATTAGAATTACGATTTTTGTTAAAGATATTAATAGAAGTCTTGAAATAGAGTAATTATTTAAATTGAAGGACTGAAACAAGAAATTTAATAATTGGAGGATTAATATAGAAAAAAGGTACTAAATTGAAGAGTTAAAATTATCAATCCTCAACGACTACGTCGCCGTCCAACCCGATATAAATCTCATGAGAACAATTAATAAATTAATTATTAATTATTCTTTATTCTTTATTCTTTCTCTGTGTCAACAACATATCCTCAAAAGTATCGATGATCTCGTGTAGGAGGTGGCAGTTGGGAGACGAGTCCCATCGAACCCAGTAGCTCATATAGCACCCGAAACAGTGACAGTAGAACGACGGAGGATGGTCGTTACCAATCTTCTTACGAACTACGGTCTTTGGAGTGATAGGAGTAACGGACTTGCGGAGAGGCGATGATGGTGTTGTTCTGGTAATGTTATTATCAACAGTGTTGGAGGCTGAGAAAGAGATGAGATAGGCCAACACCTCTCTGTCCTCCGGCGACAAGGTGGCGGCAAGAGTGAGGATGGCGTCGGGGAGGAGAG
>JAOQMM010131306.1:0-15205 GCA_027563515.1 Erythroxylum platyclados | reverse complement strand
CCTATTATATCATCTGATTATATAGTCAGAAGACTTGTTATATCATCTAATTATATAGTTTATCTGGGTGAACAAGACATACGGCAGATCTAATTACCTTCACAAAATTTGTTTCTAAACCTCATGTAGATTTTTGGTGGGATGCAATGAAGGAAGAGATACAATCCACGAAGTATAATAAGGTATAAAAGCTTGTAGATTTTCCTTATAATAGTAAACATATCAACTGTAAATGGATCTATAAACCAAAAAGGACTTTCAGGGTTAAGGTGAGCAATTTAAAGCTAGGTTAGTCGTCAGAGGATTCACTTAAAGAGAAGGAATTGATTATAATGCCACCTTTTCTCTCGTATCCTCTAAGGATGCATTTAGAGTCATTATAACAATAGTATCTCATTTTATCATGGAGCTACATCATATGGACCTCATAACAGATTTCCTAAAAGGATAATTTCATTTAGAGGTCTCTATGGAACAACTTGAAGGATTTCAGGATCAAGATAAAGATGACATGGTCTATAAATTGAGAAAATCCATATATGGTTTGACATAAGGTTTTAGGTAGCGGTACCTAAAGTTTGATGAGGTTGTTATCTCATTCAACTTTGTGAAAAATAAAGTTAAAAGATGGGAGCAAGGTCATTTTCTACTTTTATATGTGGATGATATCTTGCTCACATCAAATGACTTAACCATGCTACATAAGGATAAGCAACTTTTAGCCAAGCATTTTGACATGAAGGACCTTGGTGAAGCATCTTTTATCTTGGTACTCAGATTAACCAGGATAGATCTCAAAACTTGTTAGGTCTCTCACAAAGTGCATACATTAAGAGAGTACTACGAAGGTTTAATATGGTTGATTGTAAAACTGTTTTAGCACTTATCTCTTATAGTTAGAGATTATCTTTAGCACAATGTACAAAGAATGATATAGAAAGAGAGACTATAATGAATGCTCCTTATTCTAGTACAATTGGTAGCTTGATGTATGCCCAGGTGTGTATTAGAGTGGACATTGCATTCATTATTGGACTACTAGGTAGATATCTAGCTAACCCAAAAATAGACCACTAAAATGCAGTCAAATGAGTTTTAAAATATCTTAAGGGAACTAAAGATTATACAATGAAATTCATGAAAGTCAATAATCTAGACCTAATTGATTTTATGGATTCGAATTTTGCTATATGTCCAAATGATAGGAAGTCCATATAAGGATACACTTCCATGTTGGCAGATGGTTTTGTTTCACGGAAAGTGTCAAGTAGACATTGGTAACTTCTTCAACTATGCATGTAGAGTTTGTGGCATACTATGAGGCTGCTTCGTAGGTGGTTTGGCTTAGGAACTTAAATTTATAAGTTGTCTACGGTTGATTCGGTAGCTAGACCCATTCGGTTTTACTGTGATAATTTCTTTGTTGTATTGTTAAGTAAAAACAACAAAATATCATAATTAACCATAAAGGAATTAGTACATAAAGGTGACCTCACAGTGAAGCATATAGAGACTGAGAACACGTTGGTCAATCCACTAACTAAAGGACTGTGCCTAATCATATTTGTGAGACATGTATATAGTGTGGGCTTTTTGAAGTCTTTAGACATTGTTAGTTACATTTCAGATCATACAGGTGTCATTATAGTTTGCCATACTTTATTTTCTCATTCATGTCAGTAAGGTATTATATATGCGTGATTATGTTAGATCTATGTTGCACAATAACACATACATTTAATACTTTTTAATATTGAAAACCTTACGAGACCGAATGATGGACTTCTGTTATCTTTGGGTAAGATGTTTTATTTTAGTTGACCATTATGTTGATTTTTTATCCACTTTTACTTTTACTATTTTCATTTTCATTATAGTTTTTGTAATTAATATTTGTCCAAGAGGGAGAATGTTGGAATTAAAATTCTTAATATGCAATTATTAATTATAGGTTTTTAAGAAAATTAAATTTGATTAAGATTAAAGAAAATAAATTGGCCCAATAAAGGATTTGGTTAAATGGGCTAAAGTCTAGTGAGGAAAATGAACCCTTATTAGTTTGAGCATATCTACTTATTGGCTTGTAACGGGAGGCCCGATAAGGTTTCTATAAATAACTGCTAAGGTTTCCTACAACCTACAGATAAAAGTTCATGAACATAAAGATACTCAGACCCATGAGGGGGTTTATGCATTCAAAAAGAAACAAAAAGACGATAATAACATATAGGAAGTTGCAGCAAGCTGTTCATACATCAAGGAGCTTATTCAAAGGATCCAACAGCTTATTCAAGCAGTTGAGGAGCTTGTTCATCGAGTTATGGATAACTAAATAGGTACTTTCCATCATTTTCTCTGTTTATACAAATTCATATATCTTGGATCTAAATTTAAGGTTCATGCTATATCTATCATTGGCATCTAGGAAAGATTAATAAAGAGGAATAACAAAACATGGATAAACTAGCTTGTGAACCATGACGTGTACAATAGGGGGCTTTTATAATGAATTTTTCAATCTTAAACCTAAATTTTGACCTTAATCAGATAATAAATTAAGAGTTAATACCAAGATCAAATGGGAAGTTAATTACAATCTACCTGGTTGAACAAAGTTGGGTTTTCAAAGTCCTTATTCAATTAAAAAATATATAAAATTCTGCCGCAACCAAATTAAAGGGTTACACCAGTTCTCTACTATTTTGATCAAGTTGTCGCTTCAGTCTAAATTTGAAAGCATTAACATGAGAAAAAAAAAGATTTTGGCACCTAAGTCTTCTATTTAACATTTATTTTATTCAACAAGCATAATGTATCAATGTCCTCTGTTGATGGCATGAAATAACGTACTTATCTTCCTTCACAGCAAAAAGAGAGAATCTTATCTTCCTTCGCAGCAAAACGAGAGAATCTTGGAAATTATGGGCATGAGAAAAGTTGGAAATTTTAAGTTAGAGGTGTAATACAATTTGGGGATTACACTAATTCATGAGGGTTCTCTAAAAGCAGCAAAAGAGAGCAATTTCAAGTAATCATTAGTGGTGTTTAACGTATGGATATTGGGTGAGAAGCCCTTCTTGGGTCAGAACTTGGATCTAATGTGTAGGATCGGCAACTAATATATTATTTAGTCATGAACTCGATATATATGTGTTGATTTATGCCCTACATACAATCGCTTTGGTTGTAGTTTACTAACAATTATTTAAAGACATTTTTTATCTTTTACATGTTTAGATGTATATGATAAAGTCTATGGGATAATTGTACATTGCAAAATGAAATTATAATAAGATTATAATTATAAGATTCATATTGCATTTATGCATTATCCCTAAATTATTCCTAATCATTGTTCTATTAAAATTGGACATTAGTACAATGCAAAAAGACAAGCATACGTTATGTTTTTCCTTATGAAGGAAGTAGTCGATCTCATAGGCTATGGTATGGAGATACTTAAGTAAGAGACATCCTTGAGTGTTAGTGATCAAGACTACATATCACTTATTACTAAAAAATTCTAGAAGCTCCTAAGGAGAAAGAATTTTCAAAGAGAAAGGACTTTAAGGAGAGTAAATTTGATTATAAAAGGAAATCAAATAACATCATATGATATAAGTGTTGGAAATTAGTTCATATGAAGTCTCACTATCCTCTACTCAATGAAAGAAATGAAAAGAATTAGAAGAGGGGCTACAGAAAAAAGTAAACTCTTAAAGACTTTATTTGGGATATATTAAGTGGCTTTAAAAGTGAGTATTTAGAAGGAGAAGTGGCTCATATATGCTTCATAGCTCATGATGATTGTGATCGTACACCTACATGATCATGCATGAGGGTAGTAGGAGCTTTAGTGAAGTCTTTATCACGATCATGCATACCATGCATGATTATGACAAATAGGATGTGTAGGAAGTTATGCATGATCGTGTAAGTGGTAGATTTCCATGTTGCAAGATTTGTATACTTTTGATGAATTAAGGCTATTTTGGAACAAAAACAAGTAGAGAAACCTTAAAAAAAACATCAAAGAGGTGGCTAAAAACTTGATAAAAGAGATAAAAGAGTGAAAATTCCTAAAGAACACAAGCTGCATAATTATCCAACTTAATGCAAAAGAAGAGAAGGCATTCAGAATTCAAACCTCTACTATTTTCTTTTCTTTCCTCATTTTTGAATGTTAATAAGGAATCAATTGGGATATATGTTGGATATGGATTGCTAAACTTCCTTTATGGATTACTCCTAAATTATTTGTTAAAATTTTACATTATTGATTTAATAGAATATACTTTGTGATGTTTATTGTGTTATATTTAATTTAAATCAAGAGATTAGGTTGAATCATTTGTACTGTGTAACGCAACGAGAGTTGGTACCATAATGGACCTATAAACATCAAATTAATAGGTAATTAAAGAGATATCTTAATTGTTTGTTAGTTACATATAGGATTGTTTCAAATCTAATTAGATGGTTAGAAAGATTTTTGATAGATTGAACGGTTACAATTCAATTCTTATCTATTTTAATTGGGATTACTTGGTTAGATCTCAAGAGAGAGTAATTATAACTATTAGATATATAAGGTCAAGTAGTGTTTAATCAAAAAGGTGAAGTGAAAACAAATAAGAATAGAAGTAATTCCTAATTTTTCATCGTTGATTTATCAACTATTTTACTGCTGCTTGTTCAATTCTTCAGTTATTAATTTTATTTAGTTTAGTTTATTTTCTCATTATATTATCATATTGTTGACCTTAAACAAAGTTTTACAAGAATTGTTAGGTGAATAATATAATCTTCATGGGAATGAAACTTTTTATACTATATTTGCAGTATAGATAAGTTAAAACTAAATCTTAACAGAGTCCTTTCCAAAAAAAAAAAAACATCAAACCTTACTAATAAAAATCTACCTTACTTTAATTTGAGTACCACAAATGAGTACAAAAAAATATCACAACTCTTTAAAGACAATACCAATATTGTATATACTCCATAAGCCAATACAAAAAATATCACCATTCTTCAAATAAAATGGTGGTACTATATAAAAAATAACATTAATTATAAAATAATTGAGACAACACTTTAAAGAAGCATTAGTAAAAATTCATTAAACACTACATAACTCTAATAGTGAGTACACAGTAACATTTTTCAGTGAGTACGTTATCTAACTTTGATAAAGTTAACCCTTTATCATAATCTTATTTTTTAGAGGAGAGAAAGTGGAGAGACAAAATTATAATACAAGTCATAAGTGATTTTGGGGGTATGTATTCGTTATCTTAAACTTAACTTTAATTAGGAATATACCTAATCAAATCACTTATCCATTCTATCTTAGGTTTTCCATCTTAGTCTTTTTCTTATCTATCATAGTTAAATTAAATGTGTGCAAAAAATTCAAAAGAAGACACAAAGAAAAATCTTAATAAAATTCTAGTATTTTAGAGTGGGTGGGATAAGAAGCTAGAACACAAGACACCACTTATGTTAAGCACTCAAAAGGATTAGCATACTCCCTATACTATAGGCAATTAAAAATGGAAGAGGCAAGAATGAAAATGGAGGGAAAATACAATTCATCAAATATTTTAAAATAAAATAAACAAAAAGAGACGACTTATGAAAAACTCACACTATAACTCCTTACAAAAAGTAGCATGCCTCCACAAACAAAAGAATAACACTCATTTAAGATAAGAATAGTTTAGTCTCTAAATTGTCAATATCATAAATAAGTGCAAACAATATCATGACACCATTATAACAATACCAAACACTCACAATAAACAAATTAACGACACTTTCACTTTAATATGTCAATACCGCTACTAAGTACAAAAACTAACTTGACTCTATTAAACTATGCCATAAAGTTTTTAAAATTAAAGGAAATTTTATTTCCAAAGAAATAATTAAGTGTGCCTTATATAGCTTTATACAAAAATTCCATTCCTATTTTTCCTTACTAACTTGAAGGGTTCAATTGATCATCTATGTTAAATAATAATTAAGACATTTCTTAAGATAAAAAATGAATTAGGGTGCCTTATTTCCAAAAGATAACTTCACATTCCCATTCCAAGGCTAATTACCTAATTACTTGAGTGCTTTATTACACTTATCAAGTATTTGTAGAGTTGCTCTAATCCTTAGGCATCCTGGAAGATTCCTTGTTAACATATGTTCAATCTATTCACTGAGCAATTGGGTGCCTCTAGATAGTTTGGTCTTTTTCTTCACTAGGTATGTATATTCAACTCCCCTAATTATCGTTTCTTATTTGCTCTCTTTTTCGGTTAATTGCATATGCTTCTTTCCCTCACCCCTATTATTGCTTTGTCTCTTCATATTTAGGTATGTTAATTCAACTTCTAATTCCTTCTTTCTCTCTATCTGATATTCAATAATCTTTGATTATCCAGTAAGATTTTCCTGATCCAGTATATGAGTTTGCTAGCTAGGGCATTCTTGTGTGTTTCAATATAGCTAAAATACTATATACGTAGCCATGATATTATTCCTTACATATAATGCAATACTATTATATAATAATAAACCTTCACAATAAACAAATTAATGGACTTTTACTTTAATATGTTAACACCACTAGTAAATATAAACAGTACCATGACTGTCTTAAAACTATGCCATATTTCCTTACATACAATATCAAACCTCCACACAAAAAATACCATCATGAATTACAAATTTCATTTAAATTCTTTTTATATGGATCTGTTCATACATATTTGATTTTATAACTAATACTATATACAATTTCAAACATCCATAAAATTGCATAAACAGAATATATTTTTTATCCTTAAGAATTATAACTTTTGCTTAATAGTCATATGTAGTTAACTTAAATCCATAACTACTATCAAATTAGTTTCTTTACACCGTGAATTTTATGAAATTGTGAAATTAATTTCTTAAAGTACAAGATACTTTTGTTTCATTATATAACAAATATAAAAAAAAGAACTTAGGTATACCTCTCCCTCATTCCTCTATATATTCAAATGGCTATTAAAATGACCATCTTCAAGTTAGCGTAATCTTCTGAGCTTGATCCAAAAATTATCATAAGAAAAAACATGCTCGTGTATAAAATAGTGTTCAGATGTTATGACTATCACATATAACAATATGTTTATGTTATCAGTCATATACTACTTTATTTATGCCCTATAGAGCAACACTGGAAGGAACACCCTCTAATGGATGTCGTATAGAACTCTCTATCTTTTATAAAGAAAAATAAGGTATTCAACATGGTTGTATTTGTGGAGCTGTGTAATCAATCAAATGATACACAAAACTATATGTGTCATTGTACTAAAAGTTAAAATTAATTAAAATGTTTATAAGTGGATGGAATAACCTTTATATACAATTAATTTACATTTTAGGAAATATTCAATTAAAGAAGAATATGATTACAATCATCATCTAATAATGAATAACATATTGTATACATTCCCGAATAAATTGAATGTACTACACACTGAAATATACTCCTTTGATTCATATCATTGAATGAACATGAAGTACCTAAAATATGATACTATTTGCATTAGTTTATAATGTAGAATTGTGAAATATTTTCAATAATATTTCAAGTCTCCTGTTTTCAACCAATGCAAATTTGACTAATATATCATATCTATTAAATTTAATTCCATAATTTTGACGAAATTAGGTGAATTCTAAAATTAATTTATCTAATACATCAAGGGTAAACTATTAATATTTGCATAAATATTTACATACTATGAAATTAAGGCCACTAAAAACTCAAATATATTAATCCCTCTATTATCCATCTATGAACACGATTATTCTCTAAGCATATAAATATAATTTAACATGCTTGTATTTAGGGAGTCTATAAACAATCCAAGGCTATGCAAAATTATATATGTCAATGTACTAAAATTTCTTAAAATTATTTAGTGTGCTTGAAATTGGATGAATAACCTTCATATATAACTAATATTCATTTAAGTAATAAAGAATATGATTTATGTCATGAACAACTAATTACTAACATAAAGTATACAATTTTTGGTTCTTATATTCACAACACCAAGAACAAGTAGAAGAATATAATTTTGATTGTCATAAATTATCTTTAATTCAAAACTTTTGATCTTCTTTTCATGTCTCACTGACCACAATATTAAATTCATCGTCCTACATTTATTACTTAAAAATATCATCCACTTTTTAGGATTTTTCATAGACATTGTTACATTAGTATAAGTGGTTGAGTTGAGCATATAACCAGTTCACATTTTGGGGAAAAAAATTTTGTTAGACATATATACATCAATAGTTTCATGCATTGTCTATTTATAACAGCCTAAAAAATTGAAGAATGAAATGGCAATTCTTATTTCTAGCCTTTTCTTCATTATCATTACAACAATTATAAATTTCCCTCCTTAGTCATCATCACCCTAACTAATATCTTTAAATCAAAAATTATATTTATCATCAATTATACAATAATAGCAAGAAAAATGCGTTTGGTATGTGAATTTATTACTAGTAATATGAATACTCAACAAGTAACTTCTTTTCTTTATGCTTCTTCTTTTGGACCTCCTCTATTCGAGATTTTAGCCTTCTTATCTTGTTAATCCATGGTGTAGAGATAAATGTGACCTACGGCCTAATATCTTTTGGAATGGATTCAGTATGTCCACAATAACCATTAACATCCCTTAATCCAATTGCATTTACACTTCTAAATTTTTTATTTGTTTCTTCCAACATATTTTATAGCTAGTCAAAATTTGATTTGATTTCTATAACATAATCAAGAGTCTAATAGAAACTCAATTCTAATTTCCTTGTCATATTCACACTAATATTTTCTTCTATCAAATGTTTCCAAACTTTTTTATACCACAAAAAAGTGCTTATGCTATATCTTAACAAATAGATTTTATATTTTTTTTTAACCTTCATCTTACTAAAAAATTTGAATATGTTTCAATATGCAATCCCCTTAAATTCAAATAATAAGTAGTTGTAACTAGCTAGTGTAGGTGACTCACTTAATGTAATTGTATATAACCTAAGCATATATTCCTTTTGTCCATCTCTTCTACCTTGTATAACTTGCTATTCCTTTTAGTTGAACTTCTCCTCACCTTACAATATATCAATCTTATTGGTTCTTCTTGTATAATACGAAACAAGGTACTAGTGTACATCTTTTAAAATTATTTCTCATGTCAAATTACATTACCAACAATACATTACTTCCCATATAAAATTAATCAAACTCCATTTCATACTCAATCTTTTCTTCAATTACTTCTTTATATTGCTCAAAAAATTATCTCAATATACTACAAGCATGCACATAGCCATCAAATTATGGATTCACCCCTCACTTCTTTATACTATCGACATTATCACCTAAAACACCTTATAACATATGTTAGAGACCATCTCATCTGGTCATCAAATAGAAACCTAACTCATAAATTATTTCCTAGGTCAAACTTTACAACTATTCCATTCCATTGTCACAAATTCTTTGTTATTGTTAAAATCACACATAATATCCATAGATGTATTTTCAACTTCTTATAGCTTTTACAGACACCAAATTTCTTAGATAATATCTTTAGCATGTGTCACCATTTGCCTTACAGTAGGAAACATCATCTTAATAGAGTACACTCTTACACTTATCTGTAATTATAGCACTAGGTGACTTCCCAATTATACAACTCAACCATGTATGAAAAGGCCAATAAAAACTATTAGTGGTCTTACTACTTAAAATTGCAGAACCATATAATATAAATTGCTCGTGATGATTTACAATAACAAATTAAGCAAATGGAATTTTTTATTTATTAATGAAAAGAGTGATATCAAACAAAACCATGTCACCAAATTTAATATATGATGCCTAATTCTTTAGATCAGCCCAAAAAAAAATTCCTCAAGCTTCTTTACCATAATAAATTTTGTAAAAAATTCTATTATTCTATTTCAATTTAGTAAATTTCTTATACACTGCTTGCATATATCCCTATTCCAACCTCATTGTTCTCAACTTATCTATATGATTAGGACAATCCTTTTATAAACATGTCATATTTTGAACCTAAAGTTGTAACAATAGACTGTAAATTTGTGCAAGGCTTAATTCAATAATTATCTTTCATTTTTAATCTATGATAGCTTGACTATTCATAATATGATGTTGCCATATAAACCTTACATTATTTGGAATCGGTTCATAGTTGTGCATATCAAAATTGATTTTGCTCTAATTACCTTCATCTGACAGATAACATATTTGAGTATTGCACCCAATTTTTCCACTACTTCTAGGTTTGGTTCTATTCAACACTAATGGTTTATATGACTAACCTTGATCACACACAAATTTTCTACTCTTATAGTTTCCATTATTATCTTTCTTTTCCCCTTATAACAACTATAAACCCATGGCACTTTACATACTTTTAGTATAAATCAAAAAAATTTCAAACTTCATTACAATTTTAATTACCACCTCTGCCTCAATGTCTTTTACCTTACTATAAAAGGTCACCACATCTAAAGAAATTTTCCCGCTCTCAATTTCATTAATCTTTATTAGACCACTGCATTATATCAAAAATACAATAATATAATTCAAAAATATCACTACATCATACAAAATATACCACTATATGATACAATAGATACTAATATATGTTAATAGCCACAAGTACACATACCAAAATATGCTACACATTAAATGGATGGGTGCCAAACTAAAATTTCAATGCTAGAATAAGGACATTCTTTCTTTTCAAAATCTTCTTCTCTTCTTAATATGCCAATTTGCACTTTAAAAAAAATACAACTAAGCTGGAATTGTATTAATCATAAAATTTTATTTTAAACTTTATAAATAATTTATGATAAGTGTAGTTTAGACTATGTTTTGATAGGTGTTTGAGTGTGTTTATAGATTAGATGATCATTATGTGTATAGACTTATAATTATGTCACTGTTAGTGTTTGTATGTATTTTAAGTGTTTGTTTGGTTTAGAGCAAGAATTGGACCTTAATTTTATGTTTCAAGGGGTGCTTGGTGTGGTTTTGAGCATATGTAAATAGGAAATTGAAAAAAATAGAAGAACTGGAAGTATGGAAGCAGGTTACAATCATGACTTGCTTGTCACGATCATGACAGGGAGTGTAGACAGCAATTCTAGTGAATTTTAACTTTTCCAGCGTGCGAGTTCTTTTGGCCTTTTAAAGTTTTGGGGCTATTTTTGTAACCAAATTAAGTGGAAAAACCCTAGAAAGAATTGGGAGTTTTATTAGAATTAAAACTTGCTCAACAAGTTTTTGGCATTGTTGTCGGAGAATTAATTTAGGACTAGTTGAATTCCTTTGTTCTAAGGAATTTTTCACCATTCTTGTGTCTTTGTTACTGAATGAACATAAGAATTACCCAGAGTTCAAGCAAGATCAAAAACACTCCAGCTCTTGATATCACAAGACAAGAACATGAAATCCAAAGAGCGAGACACCAAGAAGAGATCGAAAGAATGATGGCGGAATAATAAAACCAAGGAGACCAACAATGAACATTATGGTTTTCATGAGGCCAGGCTTCAACGCTGAACATCAAGGCATCACTCGACCACTGATGTAAGCAACATCATTTGAGATCAAGCCAGCGTTACTAAATATGCTGCAGGCCAACGTGCAATTTTATGGGTTAGCTAATGAGGATCCTAACGCCCATTTGGTGAATTTTCTTGAAGTATGTGATACCTTCTAAAATAATGGAATGACGGAAGATGTCGTTAGGATAAGGCTCTTTCCCTTTACACTAAGGGATAGAGCCAAGGTATGGTATCACTCTCTAAACCCTACAAACATCACGACATGGGAGTAGTTGGTGCGTGTATTTTTAGACAAGTACTTTCCTTTGTCAAAGAAAATGAGGTTGATAAAGGAGATTAGGAATTTCTAACAAAATGACGAGGAGTCACTATATAACGCATGGGAGTATTACAAGGACTTGCAAAAGAGATGCCCTCATTATAATCTACCAAAGGAATTTTTCTTGCAAACATTCTATCATGGAGTTAATCCACCCATAAGGGCACTATGGATGCAGCTTCTGGAGGATCTCTTATGCGGAAGATAGTTGAGGAAGTAGAGGACTTACTAAAAGAGATGGCAAACAACAGCTGTCTTTGGATATCAGAAAGAAGTAAATAGCAATAAACTCATTATTGTAGATTCAATGACAGCAATGTAGGCTAAGATCGATAACTTAACAAGACAACTAAACAACCTACAAGCCTCTTCATCCACTTTAGTTAGAGCAATTCAGTATGGATGCGAGTTATCGAGACTAATTAATCATGTTACAGCTGATTGTTTTTATTGCAAAATAACAATACGGAGCAACTCAACTACATAGACATACAATTCGGTCGAGGAGGAAACAACCTTTATTCTAACACTTATAACCCTATGTAAAGGAATCACCCAAATTTTTCTTGGTCAAACAATACGGGTAAGCAATTGCGGAATCAAGTGCCACTTGAATTTCAAAAAAATAATTCCAATGCTAATGACTCTAAATTGGACAAGATCATAAACAAGCTCATGAGTATGGATGAAGCTTATAAGAGAATAGAAGGGAAGATCATAAGCATGGATGAGGCCCAGAAGATGCTAGAAGGGAAGTTCGAACAAGTAACTAAAAACTATGCCTCGTCTATTCATAATTTAGAGGTCCAAATGAGTCGACTGGTAAATGTGTTATCTACAAGAAGTGTAGGGAGTCTCATGAGCAATACTGAAGCAAACCCAAGGGAGCAACTCAAGGCAATCACACTTATAAGTTGGAAAGTGCTCGAGCAATCAGTGGAGAAACAATTTGAAACCCACATAAAAGAAGACCAAGAAAAGAAGAAGAAGGATGTAGACATGACTGATTATCCTCCTTACATTTCCCCTCCATCATATCAACCCAAGATTCCATTTCCCTAATGCTTAATAAGAATAAACTGGATGCATATTTTGCAAAGTTCATAGAGAAGTTGAAAACTTTACAAATTAATTATCTTTTATGGAGGCATTGTAACATATGCCTAAGTACACAAAGTTCCTTAAAGACATATTAACAAAGAAGCAAATTTCGGAAGAGAATCAAACGGTAGCACTAACTAGATGCCTTCTAAGTTGAAGGATCCCAAAAGCTTTACAATACTCTGTATGGTTGGTGAGTTAGGATTTGCAAAGTGTTTATGTGACTTAGGTGCAAGTATAAATCTTATTACTTTGTCGCCCTTTAGAAAATTAGGACTCGGTGATGTAAAGCTAACTTTGATGCTTATTCATTTGGTGGATCGATCCATAAAGAAAATATTTGGCGTGGTAGAGGATGTTATTGTAAAGCTGGACAAGTTCATTATTCTTATGGATTTCATCGTATTAGATTACGAAGAGGATAATAGTTGTCCACTAATTCTTGGAAGACTCTTCATGAACACTAAAAAAACACCGATAGATGTTTATAAAGGCAAATTGCTTCTTCATATTGATGATGAGCATGTGGAGTTCAATATGAAAAAAGACTTGAAACATCCGAAAGAAAGCAGCTCTTCCATGAAAATAAACATAATTGATAAGTATATCAAAGTGCAAGAGAAGGGTTATTTTGAAGAAGTAAGATGTGAGGAACAGGTGACAAAGAGTATAGAGTTTGAGGAATATATAGAAGTCCCTGTTCAAGAAGCTGAGAGAAGAGTGGACGATGGTGATTATAGAAGAAGATGAGCAATTCACCTTCTTAGAACATAAACTGTTTGATTCCATCAAAGCTTTATAGGATTTCATCATTCCCGATTATGTTGACAGTTTATTATCAAAAAGGGCATTACAAAATTAGTTAGATTCTTCGATTTGATTGATTATGTCCTTTTCATTATCTCCCAACATGTAACCTATTTACAGACTACAAAACCACTTTATAGAGAAAAGGGTGGTAGCAAGCCACTCATATTTGGTCCCAGCTAAGTTTTGAAGGATGCAAGGTCAAGCTAATAACCATAACTTAGCATGTTTGGTATTTATATTGCAAATGTTATGTAGTTAGGTTTATTTTGAATTCTAGTAATTAGGTTTTCATTTTTCATGTTCATGGAATGATTTGAATTGCTTTTATTTTTTTTGAAGTGATTATAAGTTAGGGAAGCAAGCCTAGGGGTCAAGTGAAGAAATAAAGATGATGAAGACGAAAGCTAGAGGAAGTTCTTCACTTTGTTCTCTGATAACAACATACTGCTGAAGGAGATGGCACAAGAACAGCGACGATAGCAACACAACATCAAGAAGATTTACAAATCCTTCATTGCTTAAGGTGTTCACATCCCATCTCCAACACCATCACCTCCTCAATCACCTTAATGGGTGTCATGCTCTTACCCTTTTATTTATATCATTGTTTGTCATTTTTATTTTTATATGTGTGCTTTGTTTTCTCACATTGAGGATAATGTGATGTCTAAGTATGGGGATGCGGTTTGTGCATTGGCATGTAATATATGTGTGAATTTTGCATACTATATTGTGTTAGTTTTGATTAGGTTGACATTATGTGAACATTGTGTTGCATATGTATGAATTGAGTGAATATGTCAATGGAAATAATTTGATGGAATTAGTTTAGCTTTAAACATAGTCATTTAATTCATAAAGTCATATTGATTTGTGAATTTTATGTTTTAATTACCTTTGGTTAAATATGCATGTTAATTAGGATATGATATTAATTTTGTTATCATTAGGAAATTTGTTCATGTACATTTATAATTATAAGTCAATTTAATGAGTTAGCATCATTAGTAACCTTTCATGAGCATGATTGACTAAAAAGAAATAAGTTAGGCTAAGTAATTAAATAAAAAAAGTGTGTGTGTTAAATAAATAACTATTCCACTGGCCTCTTTTGAAACAAATCGGGTTAAGAATAAAGCTGGTACCCAGCTGAGAATGTGGTATAACTAAGGAACTGGGGGCATTCACGACAAAATATTTGTCTTCACGTCAAAAGGCTGGAATGACATTCCAACCAGCTAAATAATAAAAACGTGGCCTAATTGAGTAACCGAGGGACATTTATGACAAAATGTT
>JAOQMM010130981.1:0-15275 GCA_027563515.1 Erythroxylum platyclados | reverse complement strand
GGTCTTGATTTCCAGGCTCACCAATCTGATAAGGAGATGTTCTAATTGAAGCTGATAATTTGCCCAACAGCACGTCCCTTATGTCTAATATGATGAAGTCTGTGGGAAAGGTGAACTTGTCAACCTTAGCAAGAACATCCTTAACTACACCTCTAAGATGGTGGATTGATATATCAGCCATCTGCACACATATTCTAATGGGTGTTATTTCAGCCAACTCCATCCTTTTGTACAAAGTGTAAGGCATCATACTTATACCAGCTCCTAAGTCCACAAAAGTATTATCCACTTTGATACTACCAATAGTGCATGGAATGTAAAAATCTCCTAAATCTTCTTGTTTCTGTGGTCGTGCTGCCACTTCTTTGGAGTTCTCCTTGCTTACTGTTTCGCTCTCCAACTTCTTTGGGTCGCCTCTTTTTGCCAATTTCTCTTTTATGGATTCTGTAAGAGCAAGTTGCGTTTTCAGTTGCTCTATTATACCAAGAACTTCATTCAATTATGCTTCCTTGGATTTCCTCTATGCTAGGATAGGGTATGGAATTGGAGGCTGATATTCCTTGATTTCCTTCAGGTTATATTTACTATATAGTGAATGTTCCTTGCCTCTTTTCTTCTCTTCTTCCCTTTCCTCTTTAACTTAGTTGAGCTTCTCTTCAATGGTCTGGGTGATTACCATTATCCTTTCCTTCAGATTTGTCTCGGTGTTGCTCAGGAGACTTCCTATAATTAGTGTCAAAAATACATTTGCCAATTGGCTCATTCGAACCTCTAAGCTGTTGATGGAAAAGGCGTAAATCTTTGTTACTTGTTCAAATCGTCCTTCCAATCTCTTGTAAACGTCCTCCATGCTCCCAATCTTTTCCAAGATTTTGCCTAACTTAGCGTATATGGAATTGGGTTTTTCTTGTTGGAATCCAGATGGCCGTTGAGGTCAGAATTGACCCCCTCATCGACCAATTTGTGCTCCTATGTAATTAAGCTACTCTGGTTCGTTATTTTGCATCAAAAAGCAATCGATGATGTCATGATTGCTTAGCCCACATAGCTCACATCTCTGCAGAAGTGCTTTAATAGTAGCTGAAGAGGAGGCCTTTATGTTATTCAACTGTTGGGCTAAGTTGTCAATCTTAGCTTACATCTCCGTTATTGGGTCAACAACTATGGCTCCTTTCTGCTTTTGGAAGGATGTATGGTGTCTACTCCTATCCATTATCGAAAGACAACTGTTACTTGCCATTTCCTCCAACAAATCCTCTGCTTCTTCAACCATCTTCCTCATTAAAGATCCACCGGATGTTACAACTATGGTACCTCACATAGATGGAGTGACTCCATTTTAGAAGGTTTGCAACAGGAGTTCATTGGTAAATTGTGGTGAGGGCACCTCTTTTGTAAATCCTTATATCGTTCCTATGCCTCATAAAGTGATTCCCCATCACTTTGTTGGAAATTCGTGATTTCTTTTATCATCTTTGTAGTCTTCGTAAGGGGAAAGTACTTATCCAAGAACGCACGCACTAGCTACTCCCAATTTGTGACATTTGTAGGGATTAGGGAATGATACCATGCCTTGGCTCTATCCTTTAGTGTGACAGGAAAGAGCCTTATTGTAATGACATCTTACGACATCCTATGATATCGGAAAATATCACATATTTCTAGGATGTTATCTATATGAGCATTAGGATCCTCATTAGTCAATCTGTAAAATTGCACATTTGTTTGTAGCATGTTTAGCAAGGCTGGCTTAATCTCAAATGAGGGTGCTTATACCAGTGGTTGAGTCATGCCTTGATTTGCAGCATTGAACCCCTATCTCATGAAATTCATAAGGGTTCAAGGTTGGTTTCCTTGATTTCCTTCTTGATTAAATTTGTCTGCCATTGGTTCTTCTATTTCTGCTTCATGTCTTGCTTTTTGGATTGCTTGCTCTAAATGAGTGATGTCAAATTCTAATGTTTGATGATCCTACTTGAACTTCGAGTAACTCTTGTATTCATGCAATTGCAAGGATGCAAGAGAAGAGAAAATTCCTTAAACTAAAAGAATTTAACTAATCCTAACTAATTATTCGGCAATGGTGACAAAAACTTATTGGGCAAGTTTTAATCTTATAAAACTCTCAATATTATGCAAGTGTACGGGTCGTAAGTGTAGTATGTGAGCGGTCGATCCTACAAGGAATTAGTGAACTAATCGAATCCTAATTTGTTTAAGGCCTAAAAGTGTAATTAAAATGAAAATAAAAAATGAGCAGGAAATTAAGCAATTAAATATAGTTAGATTGAAAATGAAATTGTAAAATTATCACAAAGAAATCAAAATTGAGCACAACCAATTAACGATTGGAAATTTACACAAAGAAGGTTAACCAATTATGAGAAAAGGGGATTTATCTTATCATCTAATGTTAACTTAATCACTTTTGAGTTAATCCGGTATCAATTCTAGAAGTTCAAAGGGTGATTACTCTCTCTCGAGTTATAATCATTTAAGATTACTCTCTCTCGAGTTATAATCATTTAAACCTAAATCATAAACCCTAATTGAATTGAATTATGGAATTTGCAATATCTCAATTAACAAACAACCTACATATCCAATTATATCTTAAGCACTCTAATAGACAATTGGGTCCTTACACAAGATCTCTCTTCGTATAAATTATCGATTTGATTTTTTGCGTGATCTATTAGATTGTTTAACTCTCATTACCCAATCTAATCATTTTGTTATCGGTTCACTCTCTCAATTTATTACTGAAGAATGCAAATACAACAAACAATCATAATACCCATCTCACTAACATAAAAGCAATCAAATCAACATTGATTCAAGAACAAATCCCTAAAAGATTTTAGAACATCCTTAAACCCAAATTCATCATCATCACATCCATCTTACACATTAAAATGAAAGAAATAACAAGACAGAAGACAAATATAAGTTGGAGTGGACTGGAATGGCAACAACAGTAGAAGCTCCCTCTTCCTCTCTCGTCTTCTCTCTTCTTCTCCCTTCTTCCTTAGCTTCTTTCCCAATGTAGCAAAATGGAGGCTCCCTTTTTTAGGGCTTTTTTTTTGCTTTTATATCCTTTTTCCATTTAGAGTAAAAAACTAGTTTTTAACCATGCCCAAATGTCTTATATAACCCTAAAAAAGATGGGTTTGGAAGTAGTCCCCACGTCTATTATCGCGCCTGCCATGATAATGGTCAATAAGTCACAATCGTGGCACTTGAAATTTAGCTTCTATCATGATTGTGGCTAGTGAGTCAAGATCGTGAGCTGGTCCTATTTGGCTTCTATCCTGATCGTGGCTAATGAGTCACAATCGTAGCCTTGGTGCCTCCTCCTCGCTTTCTCCAAATCTTCTCCGGTCTTCTTTCTTTGGTCTCAAACGCTAACAAACTCATCAAAACACCGCAAACATTCAAAATTAAAGCGCAATAACATGCTCTAAACCACATAACACTCTAGAAACACAAACACATAATCATACTAACATAGTTATAAACCTAAACAAGCACAGATCATCTAATTAAAAACTAAAAACACACTAAATCACCCACTAAAACATAATGCAACCTATAACTATCACACCAATTGTTAATTTTTTTCCAAATTCTTTCAATAAAAGAATGGAAATTATCCTAGGTACGTATCTTTTTCAAAGATAAGAATGCCTAAATATGTGAATGAAGGCTTCATTTCTTTGAGTTCTATCAGATTTGATCACCAATTAGCAAAATGATTTGCACCAGTTGAGATAAACAATTGACTTATTTCTCTATTAATATAGAAGCACAAGAGATCTTTAAATTTGGAAGAACTAACATTAAAGCACTTATTAAAGTTTAATCTTCACCTAAGAGAAGAAGTAAGTCATCAAAAAAAGACAAGCTATAGATTTTCCATTAAAGCTCTTTGTATTGAATTACATGAATTATAAGCCTAAGAACCTTTATGAGTAAAGTAAATAAGTAAGAGAAAGCAAGTCTCCTTACCTTAGCCCCTTTATATCTTTAATGAGTTTAGTTAGCTTACCATTCACTAAAATGTTATAGGAGACTTTTAAGATGCCTTGTTCAATCCATCTTATGAATTTTGCTAGAAATATAAAAGCCATCAAGATATCCAAAATGAAGTCAATTTTGATGGTATAAATTTTTCTTGAATATTTCCTACTGTGATTATTAAAAAGTTCTTTAAGGAATTAGTAAAGCCTTTATTTTATAAGCAAAGAGTATGAAGATGATTTTTAAATAGTATTTTAACATATAATGGATTTAAAATCCTTTAAGGATGAGGGTTTTAGGGATTTATGAATAAGAGTTATGAAGGTATTGTTGAGTTCCCTTAACATTTTATCTTGATTAAAGAACTCCAGAACTGCATCAATTACAAAATCTTTGGTTGAATGACTATGTCTTCTGATAAAAAAGAGTATTAAATCCATGGGGCTAGGAGCTTTATTGCGTTTATGACAAAAAAAATCATTTCCCACATTTGTGGAACTAAATATTTTAAGTAAGAGATTCACCTTATTATTAGTGATTTACTCATAGATGAAAGATTTCAGAGCTTATATAGAATATAAGCAAATAGAAGGAGTACCAAAAGTGTTTAAAAATTATCTTTAGTTTTCTTTAAAAAATTTCATATTAAGAATGGATCTTTTTCCATCACCTTTCTGAATGGAAGCAATCCTATTATGTTCCTCCTAAGTAGTATGGATTTATGAAAGAAGCTAGTATTCTTATCTCCATCTTTAAGCTAACGAATTATTGGTCTTTTCTTCAAAATAGGATAATTCGCCTCCACTACTTTGTTATAATTTTTGAGAGAATATTTCTCCTACTTTTATTTAATAACATGTGTTGGTGATTACAAAAGATTGTTCTAATCCTATATTAGCTTGGCTTTAGTCTCAATTATTACCTAGTAAGTGTTTCCATAGGTCTTTATATTGAGTTGCTTGAGCTCATCCTTAATTTCTTTATTCTTTGTCGTACAAATGAATTATTTATACCTATGACAATTATAACTTACCCCTTTAACAATTACTTGTTCAAATTCTTTTTCTTAGAATAAATATTTTTTTATTCTAAAAGGGGTATTCTTATGAAGGTAAGATTGTGTACTTCAATAAGTGTATAGTCTAAGAATAATAGGTTGTTAATTGAACCTTTACTCTCTAGGAAGATAGTTAGCCATTGAGCATTAACAAGAGCTCTATCAATTTTCTTTCTAAGAAACTTATTATTCCAAATGGAAAAATTTTCGTCTATTTTTAGATCAATGACTTTAATGTTGCTTATATAACTATTGAGATCATTATTAATGTTTGTGTGGTAAGCATTTTCCTTAGCCTCAAAATGAAGAATTATACTATTGAAGTCACCAAGAATGATTCAAGGGGAGTTCATACCTGAATGGATATACTTTAACTTATTCCATAAAGAGATTCTTTTAAAAAAATATTATGTGCATAAATGGTGATGTTAATATGCAAGATCGTTATTGAAAAGTGAATAACATTATCATTAATCAAGGAGTGAAAAACTTTTATCTCATCTGTGTCAAAAGCAATCACTAATCTAGCATTGTAGGGATATTGATGATTGGAGATGATGTACTAATGCTTCCTTAAGAATTTTACATTCCTATAATTAACTTCCTTGAGCTTTGTTTCCAAAAAACCAATTAAGAAACTTTTGGTATCTTACAAATATTTAAACAATATTTTCTATTTTTAGGATTACTAAGCCCTCTAACATTTTATGATATTATATACATTAGAAGGGGGAGGATTTGGAATTGTTTCTTCTAGTTTTCCTATTGGATTCCCTTATGGTAATAGGATTAAATTTAATATCATCAGCATAAGTAACCTTATTACTAAGAAACTTGAAGATATTAATAAAAATATTGATATTCATCGTAGTAGTAGATGGAATAAGGTTCACTTTTATAAAATTTGGAATTCGGCATCACTCAAGGAGAATGGATAAGGTTCAAATCAGTAGTTGAAGGGAGGAAATTGAATTCCCATTATAAGGTACAGTTTGATCATCTTAGATTTGAGAGAAATCCTTAGATGCTCAGAGGGAGAATCAACCCCCTAACATTAGATAAGGTCAAAATATCCTAATTAAAAGAAGAGTTATGGTTTTTTGAGGTTTGAACCTCAACTCTAGGATTGGATGAAACTTCTAGCATGTCTATATTCATTAGTTTAAGGTAATCTCCCCTCTTAAATATTTTATAAATAGGTATCCACCTTTTTCCCTGGTGAGTTAAGTTTGGTTTCCATTGGCACGAAAACATAACTGAGTCCTCAAATAGCAAGCCATCTTCTCCTAACCTCATTAGATGAATTACTTCTAGTAGATCTTGTTATATATCAACTATAACACACAAGCTAGTATAGTTTACTCCTTCATCCCAATTGTGGTCACATTTATACAAAATATTTTTTTCCACATAACTAGCTAGATAACTCAATCCTTTGGTGTTCCAGTATTTTAATGGTATATTATAGATAAGAGAACTGAAATTTTCTTTACATTATATATTTGGATATTGGGTTTCCATTTCGAGGGAAACAAAGGCTAGTTGTTAAAATGCCAGTGTCCCAATTCTAAGATTTTTTATGATCTATACTTAAAATCAAACCTAAAGAGAAAAAGGTTCTCTTTATTGAACAAAACTTTTTTTAAACCAACCTTATTCCAATGATAGTTTATGTAAGAATTTATCAAAGGAAAATCTGGGCATTTATTTAAAAATAATAATCAGTGTACATTCCCATTTGGTGGCTTTAACTCTTAAAAATACTAACCAGTGTAGGTTCCCATCTTCTAACTTAGGAGAGTAGTAAAGAAAATGGTTTGATGGAGAAGAGGCTCCTAACACCAAGAACATTTAATGGATGAGGAGGTAGGCTGGGTAGAGTTAACCAGTGAAGTAAAGGACTTACCAGGTCCTACAAGACATGTAAATAGCAAATGTTACTAAATAGACTTTAATTGAGATAACCACCAAAATCCAATTACTAAGCTATTTGTGAGAAATTTATAAAATATGAAAAAGTATGAAATCAAAGGACAATTATAAGTAAAACTATCAAAAATACTAAAGTGCCTATACATAAAGAAAAAGACTATATTCCATGACAAAATCGAATAAACATCTAATTTTGGGTGCATCGAGATGTTCAATAGCCTTTTTAATGAGTTCATAACCTCAAAATATTATTCAATCTTTCATTTCCACAATTAAATTTTCCTTATATTTCATCGTATTTGCTTTAATTTAGATTTAAGTTAAAAGTAAATAAATAAGAAGCTCTAGATAATTAGGCTTTTAAGATTGAGTTTACTTCGAGCCTTACAATTGAGCTCTTCATCATCCTAAGTTCCAAACTCCCTCATGCATCAGTATAAAGCACATTCATCTAGTCTTATATGTTCATAACCAATGCTTCTTTCTTCCAAAAAGTTGCTTGGAGGGTTAACAAATTAAGGGTAAAAATATTAACTTTTCATGCAGTTTCATCAATTCCACAAAAACACTTTATATTTTAAAAATCTCATAGAATGCCCTTATATTTTGTTAAAAGTGCAAAATATGTCCTACTATTAAGTTATGTCATTAATTCTAGCTTAAACGACCTATCATAAGAGAATGACCAGGAAGTAGCAAACCATAAATATAAAGATTCATTAATTTTACTCATTTATCATATTTATAGAGTATATAATATGTTGTTTTATTATATTTTATTTTATTAAAACTTAAAATTATTATATTTGTTAATTGTTGATATTATAATGACTAGTTTAATATCACATTAAATAATAGCTTTCATTAAATTTTATTTATTAAATAATAATAAATTTATATTTTTATTTATAATCCACTTATAAATAATAAATAATTAATATTAATGAAATTACTGTTAAAAATTGTAATTTTTATTATCATTACTTATATCATAAAATATATTTAATATTTAATATATAATTGAGATATATTTTATCATATTAATAACATATTAATTAGTATCAAATGATACTAAATTAAATATTTCATTTAATTTTTATTTAATAATAATAGATAAGATTATTAATATGTCAAAATAATTTATAATTATGTGATACTATTTGTTTTATTTATTATTTATGCTCATTTTTATTTATAAATAATTCTTATATATTTGAAAACTATGAATGTATAAATTATTTATTAATTGTAATAATTATTCAATACTATCATTGAGTTAACGGGCTATAGATAGAGAAAGTTACATAATATTGTTTTGATAAACTAAAGGAATTGTATCTTAATAAGGCATTAGGGAGCGTATTACACATTCGATAACCAATAAAGTTTAAAAAACTCCTAGTTGGTAGAGAAATATACAAGAAAACCTTAAGCATATGACTAAAAAATAGCACCTTTTAAACATTGGAAGCCTATTAAGCAATGGAGAATTGAAATATCTAAGCTATTTTTAAAGTTGGGAAATAAATTAACCTCATCTTGGTTTGTAAAATATCATCATGTGGGATCATTATAGAGGATCAAACTCCTTCTATATACTTCAAGGTAATAGATTCCAATTTCAAAAATCAACAACTAATAGGTAAAGACAAATTATGCATTATGGATTAATTTAACTTGAGATGAGGAAGGTGAACTATCAGCTGGTCTCATATAGATCAAACCAAAATTTTTAGGAGTGTGACAGAGTTTTTTTCCCCTAAAATATGGCTTCGTTTCTTTCTCTCCACAAGTTGTAAACTGTTGTGGTTAAGCATATTCTAAAGATAATTAATTTTCTTAAGACACAATCAGTAGATAAGTTCATTCCAATTAGAAAAGGGAGCCCTGATATTGTATAGACCATATATTCTACACTAGATAGTTGAAGTAATAGGAAATTGAAAGAACATATGTTTTATAAATTCTTGGTTAAGAGTGCAGAAGATACAAATATTAAGAATGATAAGAAATTTGTTTAGTTTATCTAACGTACTAAGTCTTCCTATGATTACCAACCAAAAAATAAAGGATGCTCTAGCCAAATTTGATGACACCATATTGTCTTGTGCCAACTAGCCATAGATGCTTGATCCCTAATAAGCATCCTTTATGAATCATTAGTGAATTTTCTAGAAGATTGCTTGCTCCAGTGAATGTTACCTTCACTTATAAGAGCTAAAGAAGTCATCATAATTTGGTTGATTAGAGAAGAACTAGGTAGCTCAGAGGTCCCCAAAGTTATGATGAGCCCTTCCTTAACTGTAGCCTAATCTAGAATGATGCTTCTTAGAAAGAATGTTCATCTGGCCTACTTAATGGACCATGGACAATCCAGTTATTAGGCTAAAAGTAAGATGAGGGCCCATTATAAATCTTTTATTGGAAAGTTAGTATTACTACTTCCGTTAGTTCGAGTATTTGTTCCATAGTCCATAAAGAAACATTCTTTGGTTTAATGGACCAAAAGTTGGAACTCGTAAGGTAGTAAGAATGTAACCACCTTACCTGAATAGCTTTTTGATTTGTAATTAGCATTCAAATTCCCTTAATCATAATAACTTTATTGGTGATTAGACAAAATCCTAAGACCATCTGCATCCTTAGGAATTAAAGCTCTTTCTATTTAACTTTAGGTAAGGCATTCATATTTGAATCACCTAACCAAATGAAATCACTCATAATCCTCTTAGTGGCCTTAATGATGTTTAGAGGAAATAAAACATGAGCTTGCCACTAAACATGCAAACTATTCTACATTGAATTTATTAATTAAACTCTCCTTACGAATATTAGATTTTTGTTTCACCAACTTGATATTCTCCTCTGAAATTTATTAATAAAAAGTTTTAAATCAAAATAATTAGGTCTCTTAATAGAAATGGAAATGTCAAGGTAGACCATAGGAGGATCCACAAGCCTTAAATAGTTAAATTGAAGAGCTAACTAACTAAATGTTGAACACTCCTTAAAACTATGAACTGGTTCTTCTCATTATTAATGGAAAGGCCTTACATTAGCTTAAAAGTGTTTGATGCTGACATGAGCATATTAATGGAACTAAAGTTAGCCTTAAAGAATAATATTATGTCATTCATAAAAATTAGGCTACATATTACCAATCTTCTACATTTATAATGGTATTTGAAATATTTCTCCTAGTTTATCACTTTTCTCATAAACCTTATAAACAACTCACTTCAACATATAAAGAGATAGGGAGATAGGGGATCTCCTTGTCTCAAACCACTAGCTCCCTTAATGATCCTTATGGGCTCTCTATATACCAAAATTCTATAGGAAAAATTAGTTAAGAGCAAATTTTATAATCAATAGTTTCATGCGATGCCATATTATCTAGATCAAGGGCTTTGTAGGGGCTAAGGGAAAATAAGGAAGCTTTTATATCATGCTCATCAAAAGGTCTGACCAAGTAAATTGGTTCTTATGCATATAATATGTCCTTAATTTTAGAGTTTAATAACTAGATTAAAGACATGATCTACATATGGGAACTTTGAGAGTTGGAGAAGAATTTACTGACTTCTTTCTTAATTCCTTTATGGAAAGTTATCAAGGAACCATCCTCTAACCTCAAGGAAGTAATCATATTGGTGTTTCTCCTCAAGATGACAACTTTATGGGAAAACTTGAAATTCCTATCTCCATTCTTTATCCAAAAGTTCTTGGATCTTTTTCTTAGTATAGAATAATTAATTGAAGATGCTTGATTATACCTAAGCAAAGTTTACTTCTCTTATTATTAAAGATGCAGATCATAAGGAGAATGATAGAGGAAACTCTGAATGCTAGTAAGCTCATACTTGTCTTCAGAAATTACTTGTGAAGTATTATTAAACTTCCTCTTTTAGTGAGTTCAGGCCCATTGCTTGCCCCAATTTTCTATACAAAATCATATCCAAGATTCTTGCAGCTCGATTGAAAAAGGTACTCACTCCACTTATTTGTGACAACCAAAGTGTCGTTATATGCAATAGACAAATTGGTGACAATATTCTCATTGTTCATCAATGATCTCTTTTTCTCCTTCATACTAAACTCAGTTCATTCACTGATGGTAACTCCTGGAGACTTCCAGCTCCTTTTAGTCAGCTGCAACCACAATATTCCCCACATTCATCCAATGCAGGCACCTTTTATTGGAGAGATCGTCCAACTTGCAAACTCTCTAATAAGATTACTATGGATATGCTTAGACTAAGGAATCCAAAAGTAAATTGGAGCATAATTGTTTGGCATAATTTTCTTTCTCCAAAGGTATCTTTTCTTCTATGGCATATTGTTAGGAATTGGCTTAATACTGCTGATAGACTTTCTTACCTTGACATTAATAGAAGCTGCACTCTATGTTTTATACAAGATGAAACTAGAGATCATCTATTTTTCATGTGTCTAGTTTCTAAGTTTACTTGGGAACAGGTAAAGCTAAAATGCCTACGGAATGGTTTTGATAATTCTATTTCCATCATTATACATTGGCTAGCAATACAAGCCTCTATTCATGTGACGGACAAATTGATTTACTTACTGGCTATGGGATTATGAGTGCAAACAATCTAGAAAGAAATGATTACGAGAAAGTTTGAATTCAAATGCAAAACTATAGATGCACTTATCATTGAAGCTATAAATGGGACTCGAGAAGTTATCTTACTGAAGAATATTGCATTAGATTGTAGTTCCACTCTACTACGTTTGTTGAATCTCTAAGTCGTGTGCTACTTATATACTCAATGTTCTCTTTTGGTTTTTAGGTGTATCCATGTGTGGCATAACTTCAGCAGGCAAAACATCTTGCTGGCACAACTTTAGTGGGCGAAACAACCCATTGGGTACAAGTTTGGTGGGCCAAACACCCCCTCAGCACAACTTTGGTGGGTGAAATACCCCAATGCCATGACTTTGATGGGCGAAACAACCCCGTTGGCAGAACTTCGGCGGGCCAAACAAACCATTGGCTCAACTTTGGTGGATGAAACACCCCGTTGGCGTAGCTTCAGTGCACGAAACACCTAGATGGCATAACTTCGGTGGGCAAAACATGCTTTGGCACAACTTCGGTGGGTGAAACATCCCCGTTGGGACAACTTTGATGGGTGAAACACCCCTTTGGCATAACTTCGGTCAGTGAAACAACCCTTTGTCACAACTTCAGTGGGTGAAAAAACCCCATTGGCATAACTTCGATGGACGAAACACCCCATTGCCACAAGTTCGGTAGGCGAGATAACCCCATTGGCACAACTTTGGTTAGCGGATCACCCCATTCGCACAACTTCCATGGGCCAAACACCTCGATGGCACAACTTCGTTGGGACAAACAACCCTTTGGCAAAACTTCGATGGATGAAACACCCCGCTGGCACAGATTCGGTGCATAAAACACCCTGATGGCACAACTTTGGTGGGCGAAACACCCCTTTGACACAACTTCGGCAGGTGAAACACCTCGTTGGCAAAACTTTGATGGGCATAAAAATCACGTTGGCATAAATTCGGTGGGCGAAACAAGCCCTTGGCACAACTTCGGTGGGCGAAAACCCCCATTGGCATAACTTCGATGGGCGAAAGACCCCCTTGGCACATCTTCAGTGGGAGAAAGAACCCTGTTGGCATAACTTTGGTGGGCGAAACAACCCATTGGCACATCTCTGGTGGGCAAAACAACCCCATTGGCATAACTTCAGTGGGCAAAACCCCTGGTTGGCAAAACTATGCTGGGTGAAACACACCGATGGCATAACTTGGATGGGCGAAACAACCCCTTTGGCAGAAGTTCGGTGAGCTAAACAACCTGTTGGCAGAACCTCGATAGGTGAAACACCCTGATGGCACAACTTTGGTGGCCCAAACAACCAATTGGCATAACTTGGGTTGACGAAACACCCTAATGGCACAACTTTGGTAGGCCAAACAACCCATTGGCATAAGTCGGCTGGAGGAAACACCCAGACAACGTAACTTCGGTGGGTCAAACAACCGGTTGGCACAATTCCGGTGGGCAAAACACCTCAATGGCACAACTTTGGTGGGCAAAACAACCTTGTTGAAATAGAGCAGGCGAAACACCCCCATGGCACAACTTCGGTGGGCGAAACAACCTGATGGCACAACTTCGGTGGGCCAAACGCCCCGTTGACACAACTTTAGTGGGCGAAACACCCCGTTGGCACAAGTTTGGTGGGCAAAACAACCCTTTGGCATAACTTCAGTGGGCGAAAAAAGCCCCATTGACAAAACTTCAATAGGCAAAACACCCCGTTGGCACATCATCGGTGGTCGAAACACCCCGTTGGCATAACTTAGGTGGGCGAAATAGCCCGTTGGCACAACTTTGACTAGCAAAATAGCCTGTTGGCACAACTTTGATGGGCAAAACATCTCGTTGACTCACACCATTGGCACAACTTCGGTGGTCGAAACATCCCGTTTGCACAATTTCTTGCGAAACATCCGATTGGAACAACTTCGGTGGGTGAAATAACCTGCTGACAAAACTTGGGTGGGCAAAACACCCCTTTGGCATAACTTCGATGGGTGAAACACCCCGTTGGCACAACTTTAGTTGGCGAAACAATCCGTTTGCACAACTTCAATCGGCGAAACACGCCTTTGGCACAACTTTGGCGGGGAAATACACCGTTGGCACAACTTCGGTGGTCAAAACACCCTGTTATCGTAACTTCGGTGGGCAAAACAGGTCGTTCGCACAACTTCGGTGGGCGAAACACCCCGTTGGCACAACTTCGATGCGTGAAACAGCCCGTTGGCACAACTTTGGTTGCCAAAACAGCCAATTGGCACAACCTTGCTGGGCATAACTACGGTGGGCGAAACACCCCATTGGCACAATTATGTGCGGAGCATCCCATTAACACAAATTCGATGGCCAAAATAGCCCGTTAACAAGGCTTCGGTGGGTGAAACACCCCGTTGGGACAACCTCAGTGAGCAGAATATTCCGTCAGCGTAACTTCAGTGGGCGAAACACCCCATCGGCACAACTTCGATGGATGAAATGCCCGGTTGGCACAACTTCGATGGGCGAAACACCCCATTGGCATAACTTCGATGGCCGAAACAACCCTTTTGCACAACTTCGGTGGGGAAACACACTGTTGGCACAACTTCGGTGGTCGAAACACCTCATTGGCGCAACTTTAGTGGGAAAAACAACCCTTTGGCACAACTTCAGTAGACGAAACACCCCTTTGGCACAACTTCGTTGGGTGAAACACCCCGTTGGCACAACTTCGGTTGCCAAATCAACCTGTTGGCATAACTTTGCTGGGCATAACTCGGTGCACGAGACAACCCTTTGCGAAAAATCTGATTGACACAACTTCGATGGGCGAAACAGCTCATTGAGAAAACTTCGGTAGGCGAAACACCACATACAAAACACATAGTTGGCTCAATTTCGATGGGCGAAACAGTTCATCAGTGCAACTTCGTTGGGCGAAACACCCCATTGGCACAACTTCAGTTACCGAAACACCCCGTTGGCACAACTTCGGTGGCCGAAACAGCCCGTTTGCACAATTTCGTTCGAAACATCCGATTGACATAACTTCGTTGGGAAAAACACCTTGTTGGCACACCTTCAGTGGGCGAAACACCCCGTTGGCACAACTTCGATTGGCGAAGTAGCCTATTGGCACAACCCGTTGGCGCAACTTCGGTGGCCAAAACAGCCCATTTGCGCAATTTCGTGCAAAACATCCAATTGACATCACTTATATGGGCGAAACAGCCCATTGACAAAACTTCTGTGGGCAAAACACCCCATTGGAACAACTTCGGTGGGCGAAACACCCCATTGGCACAACTTCGGTGGGCAAAATATCCTGTTGGCACAACTTTGCTAGGCACAACTTTGGTGGCCGAAATAGTCCGTTGGCGTAACTTTGATGGGTGAACCAGCTCGTCCATGCAACTTCGTTGGATGAAACAACCCGTTGGCACAACTTCAGTTCTCGAAACACCCCGCTGGTGCAACTTTGGTGGGTGAAACAACTCGTTGGGAAAACTTCAGTGGGCAAAACAGCCCATTAGCACAACTTCGGCGAGGGAAAAACCCCTTTCGCACAACTTCTGTGGAGAAAGACGCCATTGACACAACTTCGGTGGACTTTCAATTTTTTTCAATTCTAGCCTGACGTTATCTGTTGTTTTTCCAATACTTTCAGCCCTTTGTTTTCTGTTT
>JAOQMM010130839.1:0-15325 GCA_027563515.1 Erythroxylum platyclados | reverse complement strand
TATAATGTTTCTTGCGAGATGATTAAATAACTTTGCACAAAATAACAATCTTGTTTGGTTTCCCAGGTTCATCTCGCAAAGTTAGCCTGGTAAATTGAACAAGGTTTTTATATATGTTCAATGTAATTCGTATACCGACAAAGTTCTCAAAAACGATAAAGAGAATGTCGGAAAAAGAAAGATTAGAGGTGTTTGACCTACTAATAAAGATATGAGATTGATGTGAAATATCGCCACCAGATAGTATAGTATGAGACGTGGTCCAGTTGATTTATGGAGAGTGGATGAATATGGAGGCAAAAAATAAGACAAAACCTGAAAAGTCTAATATCAATCTGTGTTCCGGGTTACCCGGAGAAGTTCGCCCGAGTGACCCGGGCACTAGAGTAGAGTATAGTAGAGTAGAAGAGAATAGAATAGAGGAGAGTAGAGATATAGTTTCTACCGAAACAAAAACTCTAAAAAACGAATATCAAGAAAATATTTCTTTTATGAAAAGGCAAGCAGAAAACATAAATAACTGAGTGTCTCCTGATATACCTGATTTTGTACAAGAGTCACATGAAGAAGCGTGGGCGAAATTTCTTCTCTACTGGACAGCACCAACGAAAAAATGAACAATTGCTTGTGAGGAGGCACTCAATTGAAAAGTAAAAAGTTTCGATATAAAGCGTCGCTTTGTTACTTGGATATGAAACAACACGGCTACAAGTTCTTATTCACAACCTAAAAAAAATAGAATATGTGAGCTATAAAACATATATACAACGCTATCGAAACAATGCACGGTAAAGTATTCTTTACTGACAAAGAGCTATCTGTTATATTCCCTATCATAAACGATAAAGAAAATAAGTTTCTAAAGATTTGAGACTCTGTAATCGCTATCAATCAGATAACAGAGGTACGAAATGCAAACGGGCCAGAATACTTTGAGAAGTTTGTTCTCCCTAACCTCTCCAGATCCATAGCTCCTAAAATAAAAAGCTGGCTAGCTGAGAGTGAAAAGAAGCCACCAACTATTGAACAGATACAAGCAAAGATTGACTATCTCCAGAGCGAAGAAGACAAATACAATCTCGCTCTCAAAGAAATCACTCCAGAGCAAAGAGCAGAACGACTCAAACAGATACAAGCAGAGAAAGATAGGATATTTTCTAACAAATAATCTTCTCATTTTCTATTTACAATCCTATCAATCTGAATACAATAGCTCTTGCATATGAATGAAAAGACGTTGCAACAAATAACGTCTCTCTCCTGTCGGTGTCATATGCAACGTCTGCCGATAGGATAGAGATTTTATATATATATGCCATCAGCAATCATAAAACACTGAGACAAGTATGAAATAATCTATAACGTCGAAGAGTGAGAAGACGAGAAAATTATAGACAAGCCATACCAACTCAAAGTATTGTTCCCGGGTGAGATAGCAAACATTAAAAAAGCTACTCCAGAACAAGTCCAACGAATACTATCTAGGCTCTATACGAATGACTAACGAACAAATAAAACAATCAGAACTCTTCGAGCGATATATGATCTCAATCGGACAATTCAAACGAATAGATTGAAGGCTAACTGTACCAGATACAGCCCCTTATATGAGCCAAGAGAAAATGAAAGCCTGATTCGATAAATGGCTAAAGACACATAACAAGTAAGCAGAAATAATATGAACACATCTAAAACAGATTTTCAAATAATAACAGACTTATTCACAAAACGATGAATACCATTTGAAATAGAAGATTATCCTGATATTATGTACATAAAGCTATCAGAGGATGGAAGTAAGATAGTATGAAGAACATGATGCAAACAGTTCTATTGCTTCTACAAATCGTGACAACTTATAAGCCTTACATTTGATTATACATAATAACTTATGATCCAAATACTCGCCTACTGTCTCATGTGGTACTTCTTCCCAGTCGTCACTCTCTGGCTACACATAATCGGTCTGATACTCTTGATACTTGCATTTATACAGAGATAGTATAAAATAAAGCAAATGACACAGCTTCTAGTAATCGCTCTACTGATCCTCTGATACAGATATCCATACTTATGAGTATCAATGCTCTTTCTCTACATAGCATACTCTAAGCCTGATTACCTTCCTATTGTAGCAATAGTAACGATATACTGGCTCTATAAGCTCCTGTCTCATTTAGCGAAAGGTATAAGCAACGAAAATAGTATTAAAAATTAGTGCTTACTATTAAACAAGTAATGTATGGAAAATACATTGATGAAAATATCAGATATAAAGGCAAATCCAAACAACCCGAGAATTATAAAAGATGATAAATTCAAGAAGCTTGTTGAAAGTGTCAAAAACTTTCCTGAGATGCTAGAACTCAGACCGATAGTCGTCAATAAAGACATGATTATTCTCGGAGGGAATATGCGATTCAAGGCTTGCAAAGAAGCGTGAATAAAAGAAATACCAGTCATTGTAGCTGACAATCTCACAGAAGAGCAAGAAAGAGAGTTTTTGATTAAAGACAATGTGAGTGGTTGAGAATGGGATTGGGATATACTAGCGAATGAATGGGACAAGGAAGAGTTAGAAGATTGGGGTCTTGATGTTACATTTGAAACAGTAGAGCCAGAAGCAGAGGAAGATGATTTTGATGAAGCACCGCCAGAAATACCGATTACCGTTTTAGGTGACTTATATGAAATTGGAGAGCATAGATTGCTTTGTGGGGACTCTACCGACAGCGACCAAGTAGCTAAGTTAATGAACGGAGAGAAAGCTGACATGGTATTTACAGACCCGCCTTATGGAATTAAAGTTGTAAATAATACAAGTGTAGGTGGAGGTGGTGCGTTAAAATTTGGGGGTAAAACTGGAAAAGTTGTAAGTAGTACAAAAGGTTTCTCTGAAATTATTGGGGATGATACAACTGATACGGCAAAAGAATTTTACAATACCTGCGTTTCTTTAGGGTTTGAAAATTTCATAATTTTTGGGGGCAATTATTTTACTGACTTTTTACCTCCATCAATGGGTTGGATAGTTTGGTATAAAAAAAACACAGGAAATTTTGCTGATTTTGAAATGGCTTGGACTTCATATAATAAAGCATCAAGACTTTATGAGTATTTATGGAATGGATTAAGTAGGGAGGGTAGCAGAGAATTGGAACTAGTTAAAAGAGTACATCCTACACAAAAGCCTGTTGGATTAAATTTACAAATTTTGCAAAATTATGATTGCGATATTATTTATGATGGTTTTCTAGGCTCAGGCTCAACAATGGTTGCTTCACACAAACTTAAAAGAAAATGTTATTGAATGGAACTCGATCCAAAATACTGTGATGTAATAGTAAAAAGGATGCAGAAGCTCGATCCATCTCTTGTAATAAAAAGAAATGGACAACCATATACAATAATTTAGTTATATGTCTGATACAACAGGAACAAAACAGGACACAAGATTTAAGCCATGACAATCATGAAATCCATCTTGAAGACCTCCATGAACTCGAAACATAGAGACAATCTTTCGAGATGCTATAAAAAAAATATGAATGGATCAATCAATCGAAGATGTCGAGAGAGAGCTTGTTATTACTCTACTCGCAAAGGCTAAGAAGTGAGATATGAGAGCAATGGAAATGTATATGGATAGGCTATATGGAAAACCGAAGCAAACATTCGATTGAAACTTAAAAGGTGATTTCAATATAGCAACTATACTATGACAAATACAGGACAAGAACTAGAACAACTCATGCAACTATTATCTTCCCAAGAATGGCGTATATTCTCTGGGAAGATTTATAGCATTAAAGACAAACACGGAAAGAAAATACCATTCATTCCAAATAGCTTCCAGAAAGACTTCTTTCAAAGAAGGCACACCAAGAACATTATCCTGAAAGCTCGCCAACTCTGATTCTCTACTCTCATAGATATAATGGCTCTTGATAAAGTGCTCTTCTCAAAGTATAAGAGCGTCGGTATCATTGCTGATGATCGTGATAGTGCTGAGCTTATATTTCGAGACAAGGTAAAGTTTGCTTTCGATAACTTGCCAGAATGGCTCTCTGATACATTCCAAGTAAAAACAGATAGAAAGGGTGAGCTCGTATTTGAGAACAACCATTGCTCTATTGCGGTCGATACTTCATTCCGATGAGGTACACTCCAAATGCTCCATATCTCTGAGTATGGAAAGATATGTAACAAGTATCCAGACAAAGCGAGAGAAATACAAACAGGTGCTCTCAATACAGTCGCTCCAGAAAGTGAAGTATTCATAGAGTCTACAGCAGAGTGAAATAGTGGCTACTTCTACGATATGGCAATGAGAGCAATGGCGAATGAAGAGATGGGAAAGACTCTTTCTCCTATGGACTACAAGTTCTTCTTTTATCCTTGGTTCATTGATCCAACGTACGAACTGACTGATGACTTCGCTATCACACAGGAAACGTATGATTATTTCTGAGAGCTGAAACGAAACGAATACATTCAAAAGAACTATCCTGATCTCAAATTTGGACCAGAGAAAATGCGATGGTATCAGAAGAAAAAGGAAGAGCAAGGTGATGATATGGCTCGTGAATATCCAAGCTTTCCAAAGGAAGCATTTGATATAGCTATCAAGTGAGCATACTACGAAAAAGAACTCTCAATAGCACGTGAACAGAAACGAATAACGAACGTTTACTATGATGAGCGTCTTCCAGTCTACACAGCGTGGGACTTGTGAGGTTCAGGCTGATGAGACGACACAGCGATATGGTTCTATCAGATATATGGAAAGGAAGTAAGACTTATAGACTATTGGGACGGTTCGTGATACTCTATGATAGAGATAGCAAACACTATTGTGAATCCTCGCTACAAGCTCTACGATACGCACTATCTTCCTCATGATGGTAATGTTCATGAATATTCCACAGGTGTAACAAGACTCATAACAGCACGCCAACACTTGAAAGGAAGAGTTGAGACCGTTCCTATGTACAAAATCTCTGAGGGCATAAACAACGTACGTAATATGTTTCCTCATTGTTACTTCGACGAGGCAAAGTGTAGCAAGTGACTCTCAGTGCTTCAGAAATATCGACGAAAGTACGATGAAAAGAATGGTATATTTATGGATAAGCCAGACCATACAGAAAGTCACGGGTGTGATGCGCTACGCTATCTAGCAACTGTCTACCAAGACATGGTAAATCCAAAGACAGAGGAAGTATTTGAACAAGACTGGAGCAATTACTTATAATAATTGCGAATAATTCTATTAGTTTTATAATAGGGAAAACACATTACTTATTTTCTATGGACTATTCAACCAAAGAGAAAGAAAAAGAGAGTGAAGCTCTCGACAAAGAAGAGTTTCTCAAGCAAATTCAGAAAGAGGTTGAAATATCAAAGGCTTTCACCTCTGAAAGGCGTACAATTCTTCGTGAAAACCTCTCGAAATACGTAGAGCAAACAGTCGATGATGAGAAAGTTCCAGTCAATGTAGCATTCGCCGCTATCAATCTCGATATTGCCGTAGACTTGATGGATACAAAGACTCCTATATTCTCTCCTAGATGAGTTGGCGACGATGAAATCGCTGAAAACCTTACTGATGTAGCTATCTTCGACCAATGAGAAATGGGTTTGAAGCAATTAGACTTCATAAAAGAGCTTGACCGCAGAACTCTTTGAGTAACAATCCTTTGCAAGACAGGTTGGGATGAAACAAGCTCTAATCCAACGGTCGCTATTAAAGATCCACTCTGTTGGCTTCCTGATCCAAGCTTTGACCCAATCACTCCAGCACGCTTCCACTACTTTGAGGAGTACATTGACAGAGAGCTAATGAGTGAAGAGTACGGATTCGATGAATGAGTCGAAGAAAAGCTCGCTATCATCGGAGAGCTACAAAGACAAGCACAAGATGCACGCAATAAATCATCGGGCTACCAGCAACAGCAAGATGATACACTTGTATCAGTAATCAACGGCTATTCCTACTACGAGAATGACTTGTATATGGTTACGCTCGATGAATGATTGTCTTCTATTCTGCGTTGTGTAAAGGTAAAGCCAGTATTCAAGAAAGAGAAAGAGTGACGAATACCAATGACAGCAGTTGTAAACTGTTCTTGGTGGTGTCCAAAGCGTAACGACCCGTTTGGTGTCAGTATGCTTGAAATCATAGGACCAAAGCAATCTGCAATCAGTAAGATGCTCAATCTACGAATAACAGATGCTACCTTCTCAACACTCGGGCAAATATTCCTCTACGATGTAACAACCGTAAAGAATGCCAAGAACTTGGCAACTCCAAGCATCAATCCAAAGTATGTCTGAGTCGATGGATCAAAATGACCAATCTCATGAGCAGTCTATCCAGTCCCTCGAAACAATATCCTAGAGGATTCATTCCGTGTAACACAAGAGATACAAGACGCTCTCCAGAAAGAAACAGGCATCAACAATAATCAACTCTGAGTCCAGTCTTCTGGTACACAAACTCTCTGAGAAATCAAACAGATCCAAGAGAATGCAAACATTCGCTTCGGTCTCACAACATATCACAGAGAGATGGCTGATGAACTATTCTGGAAAGATATATGGTATAGAAGCTACAAAGAGTTCTTCTCTAAGACTGATAAAAAGCTTGTTCGCATTGCCTCCTCTATCGATGGAACAAGGCTCCTAGAGTTTACAAAAGATGACTTCCTTACATTTGAGGATCCCGATGTAAAGATTGATAGTCGAAAGCGATATGAGGCAGAGCGAGCAAGAATGGCAACACAATTAGAGGCAAGACTTGCAGTAATGGAAGCCAATCCAAATACTCACAAAATCTCTCTCAACTTCATCCGACGAAAGATCCTCAAGCTCCAAGGAATGACACGAGCAGAAATCCAAGTAATGGTACCATACGAGCCTGATGAAATGGATGCTCGCAATATCGTGAAGCTCCTATCAGAAAACGATATGCAAGCCGCTACAATACGAGACATTAATCAGGACCATATGACCTACCTTGTAGTATTCCAATCTGCTATGGATACAGAAGCAAAGCAAGTAGCAATCGAAATGCGAAAGAATGCCTATATCCAATCAGGACAAGGCAAGGCAGAAGACGTATGAGGTTGAGCGGCTAACACAGCAAGCAACCAAATGCTCAATGCAAGTATCCAACAGAATACACAGGGGCAACCTACTATTTAACCTATCTATTATGTTTTTCTGAGAAAAGCGAGCAATCGCAAAGCATATTACGCTTATGGAAGCTGGAATGGCTGAATGTCTCATTAATATGTCTAAAATCCCTACTTTCAATAGCGAATGTCAAAGAGATATTGACGAAGCAAACAAGAAAGAAGACAGCGAGGAAAAGACAAACACAATCAAGTCAAACCAAGACCAAATCAATCAAAACAATAGTGACTATATAAAGAACGAAAATATGTATAGAACTATGGGAAAGATTGTGAGAGATATGCGTGAGGAATACTTTGGTGGTCTATTTGGCAAAATCCTATTCTTTATCATAAAGTAATATGTCTAACATAGAATACTACGGAGAAGCACAAGAGGTAATCCGTAAAGCATATGGGAAGCTCACAGTCGAAGAGACAATCAGAAACTTCTTCGGTCTATACAAGTCTGAGAAAGTCGATGAGCACGGTCGCATCATAGATATGAACGACAGTCTCAGAAATGACGCCATCCTGAGAAAAACAGGTGTGTATGACTACTACAAGTACAAGGCACGACTCGAACAACTCTGAGTTACTGAAAGTGATATGCGTAACTTTTTCCCACATGTACAATTTATCGAGGCTTGAAGCACAACAGCTCCAGAGCTTGGAGCAGAACCAAGCGTTCCAGATATACAAGAAACTTCTGATAAACCGAAAAGAAGTCGCAGAAAGTCTAGTGTGGAATAGCAAGGATGAACGAATCAAGCTCGATGCAATCATAGAGCGTAATGCCTATGAAGATGCACTCAATATACATATAGTGTCTATCAAAGAGTTTCTCGATAGAAAGCGTATTGAAGAGATAGAGCGTGAAGAGTTCACGGATAGTTGATCCGAAGAAGCTACGCAATAATGCGTGGCTCAATCGGGCTAATTAGCCTAGTAGCAGATACAACTGCATAATAAATACCCTTATGGATGAAAATCTAACTTACGATGAAATCGTAGCCCAGTCAGGCACAAATGACGAACAGGAAGCTCCTGAAGATACTCAGGAAGTGGAAGAAACAGGCGAGATTGACTCTGCGTCTGATAGCGATAGCGAAGACTCCGAAGAGAGTGACGACTCTGAACAAGAGGAGGAGAAACCAAAACCAGAAGAGAAGCCTAAAAAGCCTCAAAATGGATATGCTCGTCTCCTTGCTGAGCGAAACGCTATGAAGAAACAACTCGAAGCGATAAAAGGATGATACGAACAGAAATCTATTCAAGACATTGACGCTATCGCTACACAGCGAGCAGAACAAATCATAGAAGAGAAACTATTCTTTCGTGACAATCCTTTGGCACAAGAAATGGCTGATGATATCAAGCTCGTTGCAAAGGAACACAATATGGATATTGCTACGGCATATCGATTCCACCTTGCAATGACAAACCCTGAAGCATTGATTGACCCGCAAACAGTTGCGAAAAAAGAGGCTAAAAAATACTCGGTCTCTTGAACAGCAAAGGTTGTGACAAGTAAAAAGACTTCTGATGAAGATGGATACGCACAAGCTGATGCTTATTACAAGAGTCGGGATTAATCCTAACTTTTCACATTTATGGCTACTCGAACCACGGGCAATATTAAAAATGGCTCGTCTCCTGCTGAATTCATGCAGAACAAACTCAAAGAAGAAGTACTCAAGAACCTTGAGCCAGAACTCTTCTTTGCAAAATACGGTCAGAAATCAACAACTCCAAATGGATACCTTACCGTGTCTTGGGCTCGTATCGACCAATTGACTCGTACAATCGCTCAAGCAACTCTTACAGAAGGTGTAACTCCTACAGAAGTAGACCAAACTGTAACAGTAGTACAAGCAACTCCAGTACAATATGGAATGGGTGTTGTAATGTCAGACCTTCTCCTCAAAACTACTCCAGTTCGCGACCTTGTTCCACGTGTTGGACGAAATATCGCTCAAAATATGATGCGTATTATCGACAAGGTTATCCAAGCGCAGCTTATCACTGGTACAAACGTTATCTATGCAAATGGACGTGCTAACCGTGCCGCTCTTGTCGCTGGTGACGTTGTAACTGGTACAGAAATCGGAAAGGCTACTACAAAGCTTCGCTCACTCAATGCAGACCCTATCTCTATGGGATGTTATATCGGTATCGTTCACAGCTTTGTTGCTGGTAACATTCGAAATACTTCTTCTGGTCTCTGGCTTGAAGCTAACAAGTATACTACAAACGAAACCATTCTTAATGGTGAAGTTGGTAAGCTCAACGGTATTCGTATTCTTGAGACTTCAAACATTGATACAGTATCATCTGGTATCACTGTCTACCCTTCATACATTCTTGGTATGGATGCGTACGGTGTATCTGATTGGCAGCAAATGGAAATGTTCTACAAGGATCTCGGATCTGCTGGAACAGCTGACTTCCTCAATCAGCGTGCTACAGCTGGTGCAAAGGTTAGCTTTGCTGCTAAAATTCTTGACAACAATGCGTTCTTGCGTATTGAATCAGATGCTACAGCTATCTAGTATTCGTCAATATAATGAGAAAGTCCCTAATGGGGCTTTTTTATTTCGTAAAGTTTCTTTCTGATTATAATACTTATAAATAACTAAAAACTATGAATGCGTCAGAAATAATCACAGCTTTTCGCACTGCTTGTAGTAATGTCTCTACAACAGCACTATCAGATGCAAAAGCTCTCGAATTTGCTAATCGTGCCTATTACAAAGTAATCAACACAATAAGAACAAATGTTGACGAGGATTTTATGTCTGATGTCTTCCTTGACGAATTGGTAACAGGAAAAACAGAGTACAGCTTTGATACACGCTGAGACGATGCAAATACTCGTACTCCTATCGTAAAAGTGACAAAGCTCTTTCTCAAATATGGAGAGAAATATGTCCGTGCTAATCCTTTCGCTCTCTCTGACCAAGGAATAGATGACGAACTCCTCAAAGTACAAGTGCCAACGTCTTCGCCTATTTATAAGATTGTAGACTTTTCAGCGTTCATTTTCCCAGCTCCTACAGCTGATGTAGTAAATGGTATAAAGATATATGGTCTCTATGACCCTATCCCACTCACAATCAGTACAATAGAAGCAAATATAGGAGTTCCACCAAGCCACCACGATATGATAATCGCTCACATGCGATATATGTATTACGAACACACTAGTCAACTAGATAAACGAGCAGCAGCATATAATGATATGCTCACAGAAGAACTACGAATGATACGAGAGCTCTCTGATAGAGTAAACGAGCCAAGCGAAATGGTAATGCCTTATTTATGATTTTATAAATAGTCTATGCTCTGGAATAACTTTAGTAATGGACTCTCTGAAACCCGTGAAGCAGTAGCTGATGGGTATTTTTGGGACTCTGAGGCAGTCGAAACGAGGCTTGTACCAGGTGTGAGACTTGCAAAGTACAATGAAATACGAGAGTGGACTGTATGAAGCGGGATAAATAAGAAAGTTGTCTGAATTGTTACGCTTGGAACATGATGAAGTAAGGACTATTTTGTATTTATGCGAAATGGTGATATGAGTCGGTATCAATATAGCGACCCAGGCTCATACCTATCGGTAACTGGTTCATTCCCTCTTGGTGGGCTAATCACAGATATTGTTGAAACTCCTCGTGGTGTATATGCTTTCTGGCAACAAACAGGAACAAACTCAACAGGTATTTCGTGCAAAATTTACTACATAGCAAAAACAGTGGTAAGTAATGCCGAGACGCTAGATTATGGACTTATGTTTACAAATCCTGAGCGTATAACATTCACGCACAACACAACAAACATAAATAATTTCTACGGAAAGAAGTATGCTACTCTCGTAGACAATCAAGCTCTCATGTGGACAAGTAGAGCAGCAAATGGTAAAGTATCGGTCTATATGATGGACTATGAGTCGCTTATACCACTTGTATCACAGCCTTGAACGATAGTCGATACACTCCCATGAACTTGTACAGGTATCTCATCACAAGGTGGCTATGTGTATGTCTATATGCAAGATAAGCTCTACTACTATGCTACAAGCGACCTTCTCAATGGTGTAGCTACCAAACTCATACCAACAGGGGTACTCAATCTCAACTTCAAAGTATACGATGTTCTCCCATGAGACACGAGTGATTGGGTAATGACAAGCAATGGAGTGTATCAGAGAAGTGGTCTCACATTCACAATGGTAAGCGGGCAAGTATTTGGTACATTCAACGGTACAATCGGGAATTCTCCCCTTATAAATTGTGTAAGCCGATGAAATGAAACACTTGGTAACAAACTGACAACATACGGACGAAAGAACAACTTCTTCAAAGGTGGGTTTGTCGGATCAGAATACATAGACGGAGACGAAGAGACGGTATTTTGAAACAATTGATTGTACGCTTATTTTGATGGGTCAACAAAGTTAAAACTCGTACAGAAAGTAAACAATATTGGCGGAACAGTTGATGCTCCAGGGTATTATCCAGCAACAGAAAACCAAGAGACTGGTATATTCGCTCCAAGTGGTAAGATTAGTTCTTGTCGTTTCTATGCTCCACAATTCAGACAATGGAAAAGACTCGTAAAGCTCGATATTTCCTTTCAGTTAAACGGTGGAACTATTGCTCTCGATATGAGAACGAATAACAACACTACCTTTACAGAGATAGGAAGCTGGACAGGTGGTGCTACAAACGATAAGAAATGAGGTGCGAGTATCTACGCTGATAATCTCCCTGACAAAGAATTACAATGGGTAGAATATCGAGTGAGAATGACACGAGGCGATGCGAATACAACGCCAATCTTTTATTGAATAATTCCAGTATATGAAGAGTTCACAGCAGAATATTAATATTCCAGTAGGGAAAGACGTGATAAAGATAAGCCAAGACACTATCAATCAAGACATTGTCTATGGTAGCAACACTCACAAGATAGAACCAAGCGATACAACAGCATTCTCCTATCACGTCGTCGATTCGGTAGCAGACGGGACAAGTAAGGATATAATCGTTCCTTTCTCTATCAACTCTGTATCGTGCCAAGCATACACGACGAATAGAACAAGTACAGGCTCTGCTGGCACAGGCTCACAAGGTTGTCACTATCTAGATAATACTGGTCTTGCTCCATCTGTATGAGTCGATGCTACACGAATGATAAACCTATGAGTTTGAACGGTTACAAGCACGATAAACGGTCGAACACTCACTATTGCGAATAGTTGAGTATGAGCTACAATTACAATAATATTAACTTTCTTTGCATAGTATGGCACGAAAATGAACAGCCAAGCAAGCAATAGACGCTCAAAATGGCGTAACTCCTCCAGTTGCTCCACCAGTAGCACCAGTCAATCCAACTCCAACAGCTCCAGTAGCTCCAGTAACTCCAGAAGTGCCTGCACCTATCAACACTCCTGCTCCTACTCCAGTAGCTCCAAGAGTAGAAGGACAATGGAACTATGGTACAGCTGACAATCAAGTTCTTGGTGCAAAACCTACTGTAGCTCCAACCACTCCAACTCCTACAGTAAAGCCTGCTAGTGCTAGTGAAGCAATTGCACAAGGATTTAAGCAAGAAATAAAACCAGTAAATCCTGCTCAAAATGCTCCTCTCACAACAGAAATCGGTCGTGAGGCGAAACTTTGACAGCTTCCAAACGTCCAACAAGCTCAAAACCAAATAGAGCAAGAGAAAATCAACACTCAAAATCTCAAAAGTGCTTCATGACAACAACTCTGGAGTAATTTAGACACGATTTCAAAGAATAATCCAGAGCTTTTGAACTCTCGAAGTGCTTATGATAAAGCATTTGGCTATCAGAATAAAGACTATGGAGAGAGAGCACTTGTAGATGCTTTCTGGAATGCGAAAAAGAACGATGCAAATGGACTCTATAATGCACTCGCTACAGGGCAAAAGCTCCCAGATGGTGCTAGTAGTACTCCAGCGTTCCACGACGCTCTCATTCGTCACCAGGATATAACACGCTTTGAAAATCTCAATCCTTATCTTCTGTCTAAGGTTATTTGAACTGAGTTGATTCCATGAACTCAGACTTATAACGACTTGATGGCGAAAAATCCTCAACTTGTTACTGATGCACAAAAGCTCGCTAGCATAAACACTCCAGTCACAGCTCGCCAAGAGACAAAAACAAACTGGCAAGACACTATGTCTGCATATTTGTCTCGCTCTCCAGTGATGCAAAACCCTACAACGGTTGCGACTATTATGAATAGCGATCCAAATATCGCAGTAAAGACAAACGAAGTGCAAGAAGTAGAGGATAAACTCACAGATGCAAAGGACAGGCTCAAAAAGGTGCAAGAGAATGTAACTGAACGCTACAAAGGTACAGGTGCTACCAAGCAAACAATCAATGCAAAAGCTCTCGCAGAAAGCCAAGATATTATCGATGAGATCACGATGCTCGAAGCGAACAAGGCAAGTGCAAGCTCTGCTCTCACTACTCTTATCCAGAATGCCAAGGACAACTACACAATGGCTCGTCAAGATAGGCAAGATGCTCTTGATAACTATTACAAAGGCTTTTCTCAACTCCAATCAATGGCTGAAATGGGCATGAAGCAAGACGATATGGAGTACCAAAGACAGCAAGACAGCGTCAATCGTGACTTACAATTGCTCCAATACTACACAAACATTGACCAAGCAAATGCAAAAGAAGCGAGGGCGTATCAATTTCAAGAGCAATCTGATCTGAGAAACTTCGAACAACAGAAAGAGCTTGCGAAAATGGGCTATCAAAATCAAGCCTATCTTTCAAATCTTGGATTCCAGCAGAATATGGCACAGCTTGGAGCACAGCAAGGATTTACAGCTAGCCAAAATGCTACAGCGCAAAGAAACGAGCTTATTAGGGCGGCAATGAGTCAAGGAATGACATATCAAGATGCAGTCAATCAAGTTATGGGAACGAGTGGATTGTGAGATATTCGTGGAATGGCTAACCAATTCCCAAATCAGGCTTGGGCAAAGAATAACAATCCAGCAGGTATAACTTGGAATGCTAACTTTGAGAAAATGACTCCTGGAAGTACAGCTGATAAACTAAGACAAGCTGGTATTCAGTTCTCAAAAGGTACAGATCGTCCAGCAAGCGAGGGCGGAAGCTATGTAACATTTCCAACCATAGAAGATGGTCTTGCTGCACAACGTATTATTATGACTGAAACATATGGTAATAAGAGCGTCGGTGAAATGCTATCTAGTTGGGTATGAACAAGTGAATGAGCAAACTATGCAAAACAAGTTGCTTGAAATGCTGGAATAGATTTGAACGCAAAAGTAAATACTCTCAATGAACAGCAAATTGCACAGCTCCAGATGGCAAAGATTGCAAAAGAGTCACCTGGTCTTGCTAAGCTATTACAACAATCGCAGCCTACACAGAGTGCAGAACCAAAAGAAGTATCCGCAAATGCGAAATCGTGGGTTGATGCTTGGGACAAGGGAACTATGGATCTAGAGACTATCCTCACGAAAATAGGATCTTCTAAAGAATCTGCTCCGTTGAAAAACGAAGTGATGCAATATGTAGCGTCTCGATGAGGTGTTGCATATCGTCCACCAACTGACTCAAATGTTGTTGAGCTTAAGAAAAAGGTTGCTGAGTTAGACGAACTCATCGCAAACGATGAACAGATGGAGAACGTATCTTGATTCTTACAAATGTCTCCTTGGGACAATTTGACAAGCAAAAAACAAGATTATCTTTCCAGAGTTGATAACATTTTGCAATGAAATGTATTACAGAAACTCATTGATGCAAAGGCTGGATGAGCTACGTTTGGTGCGTTGTCCAATGAAGAGTTAAAGATGCTTCAATCTGTTTCATCTCCTCTTATGGGAAGAGCATTGAAAGATAATGATAAGGTTACTTGATATGATATATCTACTCCAGAAATGAAGAGACAACTACAACTTCTAAGGGATTGATATGCAGCATCCATTGCTAAGATGACAGGTGCTAATCAATGACAATCTAGTGCTGCTCCAGTAAATCAAAAGGCATATGACGCTACAAAAGCTCGCCTTGAGCAATTAAAAGCATCTCGTAAAAAATAATCATATGTTTAATATCTTCT
>JAOQMM010130790.1:0-15340 GCA_027563515.1 Erythroxylum platyclados | reverse complement strand
CATCTTTCTCCACTGGATTCACAATATCATTGGAGACCTTTGCCTGCTTTACATACAACTTTGAGCACTTCTTACCTCTTGATGCAATGTTTTAAAAATTGAATTCCTTCAATCAATTTTTTTGTTCAAATTTTTACTTTTCCGTTCAATTTAGTTTAATAATTTTTACTGTTAAAATTCGATCAATTTATTAATTAATTGTTCAGTTTTTGTAAACCAATCAGTTTTTATAAATTAAAATAAACTAATTAATTTTCATTTAATAGTCTCATTTTTAAATTAAACTTTAAATTTTCAATGAACAAGGATAATCTTTTCCAATTATTTTTCTCATTATTTACTTTTATTTAATCTTTAACTAATTTTATGACAAGCTAATACTAGTTAAAATATTGTAATCTTAAATATCTTATTTTACTAGTTTAACTTGCAATCCAGTTTTTCAAACATTGCCCGTAATTGGGAATATTTTGAAAAATAATAGTAATTGATAATGACATTTAATTTTCGAATACCAAGATTTGCTAATTTTTCAACATCAAGATGGTGGCTTTGGCTTGTCTTCAGGTTTGAATTGATTTATTTCGATAAGAATAGAAATATTATTTGTCTTTTTATTTTATTTGACAAATATTTACAATTATTGTCTTTTAAATATGTCTTGAATATATTTTTATATGCACTTAATAGTTTATAAATTAAGTGTGTGTTCGAATAAAATATATGATAATTTTATGCATCAATTGAATAAGAAAAAAAAATACAATATTTATTAATAAATATAAATAATACTTATTAAAATTTAATCATTAAAAATCAAATTTATTTGAAACTAAAGTTCATTTATCAAATAATTTTTATTTTTCAAAATAAATTTAAATAACTAAAATTTTATTAATCATAATTTTATCAATAATTAATATTAATTATTTAAGATTAAAAGACAAATAATTAATTCTACATTAAACTTTAATACAAAGTGAAATTGCTTTTATTGCACAAAGTATGTACTTCAATTTATTAATCTTATCCTAACTATAATAAATATAAAAAGATTCATTGATTTTTCATATAATTATATATGATTTACTCATTTTAATTTAATTTTAATTTAATTATTGAAATAAATGGGCCAAAATTCTTAGCCCGTGCTGAGGACTTGAGATACTTGTATTGCTTCTTTTGGTGTATGTACGGCTTGAGCCCCTTACAAAAATTCCAGGACTTTTACTAATTCTAATTTTTGAATTATAAGTTCTTAATGTTACATTAACATATTTTATCTTATTAATATTAAATGTTCATAATTAAACTCTTAACATATTATAATTTAATAATATTATTTTTTTACAGTATAAATAAATGTTGATTGTTTTCTATGACAAATTATTAATTCTAAAGTGGTTATTAATTTCTATTTCAACAAGAATTTCTTTTTTCAATAAATATTAAATGTAAAAATTGAATTATAAACATAAATTCTTAAAAACCTGTTCAACTTTTTAAGAAAATCTTAAAGGTCATTACTATAATTTCCAACATATGAATGATTATTAAGACTTTGAAATTTATATTCTTATTAAAGAAACAAATTTATAGTCTGTAATGTGATAGTAATAAATTATTGTCCATTTTTATTTTCAAAAACTAAGTAAATAAACTATTGGTTCAATTATTAAAAAAACTTAAACTTTACAATATTAACTCAAATTTAATATATTAGGGTGTTAGATATTTTTAATTTACTAAAGCCAAACATATCTCGTGTACAAGTCTCCCCTCTTTGTGAAGATCGAGAAAGGATCATCAAGGTACGTAGCCTTCCCTTTGTAAACTCTCTCAAATAAGTTCTTTACATAATTTGAACATGTGACTTTATGGTCATAAAGGCTCAAAATTTACGAATTGCTCCAAGACTCTCCCTTTTGATATTTTTTTAATAAATAAAATTCATATGTGGCATAAATATAATATGTGACAAATATATAGGAAAAACATTAATATGACATGCTTAGATAACATTATTTTTCAATGATGTAAAAACTGGACTAAACTGGTTGGTTCGATTAGGTTAAATACGAACCGAACTGGTTTCTAATTCGATTTTTACTTTTAACCTTTATGAACGAAAACTGACTTGTTAAATAATAAACCGGCTGGTTTTCTCTGAACTATGAAGAACCAGTTTCGTCTTCTCCTCACACAACAACATCGTCTTTACCTTGAGCTCCGGTGCCATATTGCTTGCCACTTTAGCTATTCCAATGCTCATTTGGTCCTTCATGGTCCCAATTGCTTTGCAGATTGTGCTCATAGCCATCTCGACTGTTGAATCGACGCTCTTCCTATAGTTATCTAAATGGTACCAAGTGTCCAGTCTCTATTTGTTCCCTAGACTATTTGAGCGTAAGAAAGGTGTAGAGCGAATGAGTGGGAAGCTAATTTAAAGAACAAAAAAGTAAACAAGAAATAGTGGGATACAGAGAGGATGGAGCAATAACAATTGTAGATGAGATACAAAGATGTGTGTTAAATTTTGTATAATTGGGCCCAAATAAATTGGCCACATCCAAGTCCAAATGAGGTTCTATCTTAAAACCAATTGGTGATACGAGGAGTAACTCATTAGACTTATACGCATGCTCAAGGTCATATATTTTTTCCACGTGGAACAAACTCCCACTTATATTTTAACATGCCCCCCCATGTGTGGGCTAATTTAAGGTCCAACATGTGACATAGTCTATCGGGTCGAGGTGGTGACAACTGATCCAAGAGCAACCTGCTCTGATACCAAGTTAAATTTTGTATGATTGGGCCCAAATAAACTGAGTACATATAAGCCCAAATGAGGTTCCATCCTAAAATCAATTGGTGATAGGAAGAGTAACTCACTAGATTTATATGAATGCTCAAGGCCATATATTCTTTCCATGTGAGACAAACTCCCACTTATAATTCAACACGCCCCCCTCACATGTAGGCTAATTTAGGGCTCAACGCGTGACACAGTCTATCGTGTCAAGGTGGTGATAACTGATTCAAGAGCAACCTGCGTTGATACCATGTTAAATTTTGTATAATTGGGCCCAAATAAACTGAGTATATATAAACCCAAATGAGGTTCTATCCTAAAATCAATTGATGATATGAGAAGTAACTCACTAGACTTATATGCATGCTCAAGGTCAGGTATTCTTTCCATATGGGGACAAACTCACTTATATTTCAACAATATGGGAAGGACAACTATCAAGCTTGAGGTGTTTGGACTGTGGAAGCTTCCACTACTTGTTTGAACAAAGAAAAACTCAACTGTTAATGATGGTGTAGTTGACAAAGAAAAAGGTTTTGATACTCTGTGTGTGAGATGGGTGATAACAGCTGTAAGTGAACTGAACAGACCAATTTACAAGAGTAATGATGGGATGGACTAATAGAGAGACAGTCACTTCGTTGCCAAGTTTTTTCTTGCCCGATCATGTTATTGTCGAGGAACTAATTGTTCTTAAAAGTTGGGTATACTATATAGGCGCATGCTGATGTTTAGTGGAAGCAAATCTTGGATGCCTATTTTATCGAGGCGGGGCACTAAAAATATCTTGTTCACTGCGTCTATAGATTGTTCTTCGGCCACCTACGATTATACTGTGTAACAAAAGTATGACTCTTATCAAAAGTGAATATGAAATGCTCTTGTACATGGCACCATACAAGGATATGATCCTTCATCAATTTGAATGAGAAGGAACCCCAGTTGGCTCTTAATTAAGACTTTTATACAATTTTTCAAGTGGGGTCTTCTCGAATTGCAATGGATAGGGATTAGGAGCAGGTGGTATGAAAACAATTAAACAAAGGAACCAACAAGCAAAATCCACCCACCAAACAAACTACCAAACAATGAAACAAATTCAAATTCAAAGAAAACCCAAAATACAAAGAAATATGTAGAGAGATATGCCTAAAAATCAGGATCGTCCTTGAGAGAATTGAATGCGGTTTTGAGCTCGGACAAAGCATACATAAGCATCTCCGGCACGTACTTGCCTCCAAATTGACCGAACTGACCAAATGAATCAGATTGTTGCCACAAAGTTAGGTCGAACTTTTTGTCCTCAATGTTGACAGACGCCTCTCTTATGGTGAGAGTGGAAGATACTTCCAATCTTTGACATAAGCAAGATGTAAATTTGGCGTACTTGACAGGAATATGGGGATTACCGTAGGATTTAAGAGATAAGGAATTGAAAATGTGAACTCTTGTGACGTGAGTGGCAAAGGCTGCAGCAGTTTTTGTGGTAGTGGCGAAGGAAATAGTTGTTAGACCCCTAAGTCCTAATAGCGTTATCATGCCGGCATTGGCAAGCCTTAACCAATGCTTAACACGCGGAACAACAGAACAAGGTAAAAACTTGTGAGGAGGCAAGGGAAAGGGGCAATGTCAAGCATTGGCATGCATTTGTGCACATTGACAGAAATCTTCGACGAGATGCAAGATTCAGATGTGAGATCAAAAGAGGGCTCGAGATGGACCTGAAGTCGAAGGTTAGATGGATCACACGCATGACTGGAATATGCGAGAGTTTCAAGGTAACTTAGTAAGTAGATTAAATATGGTGTGAGTTTTGGTAAGAGTTTCGAACCTTATATGAGTTGACTTGACTAAGGCTAGGTTTTTGATGGACTAAGGACTTAGTATCTGCTCAAATGGACAGACCATGGCTAATGGAGTTGACATGGGTAAGCATTGAATGGATCAGTGTGCCATTGGCTTCGATGACTCATCATCAAAGGATAAAGATGGGGAGATCTTGGATGATGTGGCGGATAAGGTCACAGTGGATGAACATCAACTCTATGATATACAAATCATTGGAAGGACCATCTGAAGATAAGGGACATCTTCACAAATATGGATAAATCATTCCTAGATAGATGTTATTTTTTATCTTGTTATTGTGACGTAGCTTAATCCTATTAGATAGGGTCCTAATTAGATGGAGATGTCATTCTATTGGTTAGTGTGATGTAATTTGATAAGGATAAGATATGATAAGATGTGATCTTAGCTAGAAAAGTTCTAATACGATTCTCATTTGTTCATCAAAATAGGATTCTAATTTGTTCATCCCGAGATGCCTATAAATAGCTTATTTGAGCCTTAATCTTCTTAGGGAGTGTCAATGAGTGTGACGCACTGAGACAGAGAGAGCATTCCTTTGTATACTTTGAGGAGGAAAGTAATAAAGGTTGGCATTATTGATGTATCTCTTTCTTGTTCTATTGTTTCCATTAATTGCTTTTATAGTTTTCTCGCACTATTGTGAGAGTTAAACACTGCGAGGGTCGTGAGGCATTCGAAAACAAGTTTAGTTGGTCAACGATCACATGGGAAGCATGAGTCTTGCTTAAGTGGACCTAAATAAGATTATAGTGCAAAGAAGTAGACGCCACTTATGGTATAAGTTCGATTCTTAGAAGACATTTGTAACAACTGGTATCAAAGTCAAATTTAGATATGGTGGGTGGCAATTTGACGGAGCATGTTACTAGAATGGAGGCACTTATTGTGCCAATTCCTCAAGGAGAGGAGGAGGTCACTTCCCATAACAATCGAATTGAGATGTTGGAGGCACAGATCCAACGGTTGCAAGATCAAATAATAGAATTGATGAAGGCACAAGAGGATTTTAGATTTGAGATCACGATCTTAAGGCGTGTCATCGCAACATAAGATGTTGGGCATGCCGAAAGCACTTTGGTGAAAGTGCGAGAGCCACAAGTTTTCAATGGCAAGCAAAGTGCTAAGAAGCTCAAAATTTTCTTGTGGGACATAAAGCAGTACTTTGCAACGGTAAAAGTATCCAATTCGGTGAAGGTGTCGATCACGGCTATATATTTGGTGGATGATGCAAAGTTGTGGTGGAGACTGAGAGCCTCCAATGACATCAGTATGGGTAAACCACCCATTGACACTTGGGAGAAGATGAAACAGGAGCTAACGGATCAGTTCCTCCCCAACAACACTTGATGGCTAGCGAGGGAAGCTTTGAAGAGGTTGAAACAAGACTATTCAATGCTAAAGTATGCGAGGAAATTTACATCTTTGATGTTGGACGTGTATAACAAGTCAGAGGAAGATAAGTTGTTCAACTTTATAAGCGGCTTGCAAGGTTGGGCACAGATGGAGCTTCAAAGGCAAAACATGAGGCATCTTCTAAGCTCAGTAGTGACTGCAGATGCCTTGGTAGATCTCCAAATGCCACCACCAATTCAAACTAGCAACGAGAGCAAGAAGAATGGTGGGATGTAGAATGGCTTAGAGAAAGGCAAGCAGATGATATGTGAATCTTCTTAATCCAAGAAACATTCAAAACAGGATATTGTTTGTTTCATTTGTGAAAGGCTGCACTTTGCTCGAGAATGCACAAGACGGAAGACGAGTGAGGAGCAAGTAAATTTCATAAACGCGAAGGATCAAGGAGAAGGAGAGGTTGACAAAAGAAGTCTACCTTAGTATTTATTCTATGTTGGGTGCAATGGATCTTGTGAAGGGGTGTTCGAATAGAAGCAAGGACAAACCCAATAGAGAGGGGATATGGTACTTGGGAGATGTGCCAATGACAAAGGAGTATTCGAGGAAACCACACTTGGAGGAGTGTCCACAAATTATTTCGACGAGGGCATCGAGTTCTTCTAGTCAGGGTGGTTTGTAAGACCCTTAAGTCCTAATAGCGGTATCGCGCAGGTATTGAGGAGCCTTGAACAATGCTTGACATGTGGAAAAACTGAATAAGGCAAAGACTTGTAAAGGCAAGGGAAAAGGGCAATGTCAAGCGTTGGCATGTATTGGTGCACATTGATAGAAATCTTCGACGAGATGCAAGATTCGGATGTGAGACCAAAAGAGGGCTTAAGATGGACCTGGAGTGAAAGGTTAGATAGATCAAATGCATGAACAGAATTTGAGAGAGTTTCAAGGTAACTTGACAAGTAGATCAAGCTTAGTGCGAGTTTTGGTAAGAGTTTCGAACCTTGTACGAGCTAACTTGACTAAGACTAGGTTCTTGATGGACTAAGGACTTAGTATATGCTCAAATGGACGGACCACGGGTAATGTAGTTGACATGGGTAAGCATTAGACTGACTAGTGTGCTATTGGCTAGGATGACTCATCATCAACAGATAGAGATAGGGAGATCTAGTAGGATTCTAATTTGTTCATCCATAGATGCCTATAAATAGATTATTTGAGTCTTGCTCTTCTCAATAAGTGTCAATGAGTGTGACATATTGAGATTGAGAGAACATTCCTTTGTATACTATGAGGAAAGTAATGAAGGTTGACATTATTGCTGTATCTCTTTCTTGTTCTATTGTTGTCATTAATTGCTTTCGTAGTTTTCTTACAAGAATGTGAGAGTTAAATACTGCGAGGGTCGTGAGGCGTTCGAGAACAAGTTTAGTTAGTCAACGATCACGTAGAAAGGCTGAGTCTTGCTTAAGTAGACCTAAATAAGATTGTCGTGCAAAAGAGTAGGCGTGACTTGGGTATAAGCTTGATGCTTAAAAGACCTTTGTAACAGCAGCCATGTTAAGACTAGAGAGAAAAGATGGGTCAGGATTTATATGGGTTTTAGTTAGCCGTTTTTCCTGTGTATCAGCAATTAAATATCCGTTGAGTCACAGGAAAAACGGATAACTAAAACCCATCTAAATGTTGACCCATCTTTTCTCTCTAGTCTTAACATGGCTGCTTCCTTCACCACCACCACAAAAACCGCACAAGAGCTCACATTTCCGATTCCCCATCTTTTAAATCCTACAGTAATTCCCGTATTCCTATCAAGTTCGCCAAATTTACATCTCGCTTATCTCAAAGATTGGAAGTATCTTCCACTCTCACCATTAGAGAGGCATCTGTCAAGATGGAGGACAAAGAGTTTGACCCTGCTTTGTGGCAGCGACCAGATTCGTTTGGTCAGTTCAGTCAGTTTGACGGCAAGTACGTGCTGGAGGCGCTTATGTATGCTTTGTCTGAGCTCGAAACTGCATTCAATTCTCTCAAGGACGATCCTGATTTTCAGGCATATCTCTCTACATATTTCTTTGTATTTTGGGTTTTCTTTGAATCTGAATTTGTTTTTGTTGTTTGGTCGTTTGTTTGGAGGATGGATTTTGCTTGTTGGTTGCTTTGTTTAATTGTTTTCATACCACCTGCTCCTAAAGGTGCTACGCAGTCTCTATGCTTACATTTTCCTTCGTACCATCGGTTAGATTCCAAGAACCAAAGGAGAAGGTCATGTTGATGTGTCCTGTATACTTTCCAGGGCTTGGAGTACATCAGCCTTGAAATCAGCAAAGTCTTCAACTCCAAAGCTGAATCGTACCAAGTTATCCCTGATTCTGTACCTCTCCCTCCCCCTTGGTGTAAGATCCCTGTTTCACAAGAAAAATAGACATCGAATTAACAAATAGTTGCATCTGATTCGGAGCCCTCTCAGATGTCAATACTTTCGAAATCCATCCCAATTTACCCACGTCTTCTACAAGTTACGTTTCGATAGTAAAATTTTAGCAGCCCTGTACCATGAAACAGGTGACGTCTGACATCCTACAGTCATCAAATTGTGCTCCACACAATAAACATACCAGCAAGACATTGTAGCTGGCTGCTCCACAATGCTTTCACAGCCACCAAATGATGGAGCAATATACGGGATCTTCAATGAATCTACAAACTTGCTGGTGGTCATTAGGTCTCCATCAACCTGAATCATTAAAATGCAAACCCATAAGTTATCCACATAAAGAAGCACACAAAGAATGAAAATAGATTGAACATCCAAAAATTGTTAGGCTGCAAAAACTAGCCTCAAAGCTCACAACACCAACAAAACCGGTCATTTGCCTCTTGGCAATGTGATGCTCAGGGTGACTTGGCAAGCCTGGATAATAAACCCGCTTCACCTGCCATCAATGCCTATTCCGTGAGTCTTTATTATATATGCTATTTGTAACATAATTCGCAAAAAAAGATGAACATGAATTTCTAACTAAATTATGTACAATTTATCCATTTCAGCAACCCCCATGCAGCTACCAAACATTTTGATGACTATGTTTAGTCAGCTCTCAAAGCCTTCCACATTTATTCACCCGAATATGTGTATCTTCATTCCACACGAAAAAAAGTACCAGTCATCCACTGTAGAAGAATAATTGGATATTATACAACTCAATGTTCCAATTCATATACATTTAGCATCTTAGATTCTGCAAATCCAGGAGGGGTGGATTTTGTACTTTTCAAGTTTCATGTTGAATAACCAAGTCTTCTGACGTTTCCAGGGATTATTCGATGAAGAATAATGCATAAATGCTCAATAGATAAGAAAAGAAATAAACCTTAGGATGATGCTCTAAAAGTTTGGCCATCCTTAATGCTGTTGAATTCTGTTGCCGTACACGAAGATGCAGTGTCTTCATGCCCCTGATGATCAGATAGGCCGCATACTGTAAAGCAGAGAAAAAAAAAAAAAAGAAGTAAGCACACAGTTTGATTTAGGCTACACTTGAATTGCGAGCGTCACCATTCCAATAGTCAATCTAGTTAATAGGAAATGATAATTTGCAGTATCTGAAAAGCCCAAGTAAAACTAGACGCCATTTAATCCAGATAACTTACTGGGCTCAGAGTGCCACCCAAAACATGACGCAGATGACGAATTTTTGAAACCAATTTTTCGAGTCCACTAATGCAACCTACCAGTACCTGAAATACGTACTCGTGTTCAGTTCTTATCCCTGACAACAGGACAGAGTACCTCAGATAAACTATACATGCCAACTCACATCATTATGGCCTGCAAAGTGCAGAACGAGGATCAGCGTCAAGGGAGAGGGCCTTCTAATTGAGAGGTGTGGCAAAGGTACCATTAATGCACACCAATGCTCTTTTTTGTGGTAAAGCTCGGATACTAACTCAACGTCCATACATCTAGAAATGAATTGGTAGGTAGGAGACCCTGTAAAGAAAAGAGAAATATGCACCAAATTGTAGCACCAATTAATAAAGAGTGATCTCCTAATAAAAATTATACTTAAAAGGGAACTTTATAAACAAGGTAAAAAAATTATGCACCACTGACTTTATTCGTACCTAGAGCAGACTCCAAAGCTTCCATGTCTGCATGATCAATCACAGTAGCCTGAAAAGTCAACAATGAGCTATGTAATATGCAATCAGTCAGAAACATGAACGAATGAGCAAATATGCTTAGGCAAAAGCATTTCTCACAAAGATACATTGTGCAAAACCTACTGTACATATTTCTTCCATATATCCTTTTGAAAAGTACTAGATGTGTAAGAAAAAGGAAAGTCTAAATATTTAGATTCTATCGGAAAATAATTGAAGTTTTCTGCAGCCTCAACATACACAAATAAAGGGTATTGAAATATTAAGTGGACTATTTCTTAGGAAGCACATTCTCAATGAATATTCTAGTCTTCCTATAGCAATCAATCCTTGTGACAATGTGCCCACCAGGAGACACCAAGGCTATTAACATGATTGTACTAGCACGCGTCTCAGATGCCATGGTTCAATGTCCGATACACCATATTAGCACCATGAGAATGAAAACATAACTCCAAATAAAACTAAAAATAAAAAGATAAGGGAAACCGTATTTTCTCCCCTGCAACCTCTGTAGTTGGATTTTCATAGCGGCCATACACAAAACTTTCTCGGTGTTTCTCCTACAAGAAAAGATCAAACAAACACCAACCCATCATTACAAAATATCTTCACCGCCTTCTTCCAATAATACATTGCCGTATAAACGAGGATATGAACTTTAAAAGCAGGCTTTGACCTTTCCAACAAAAATCCAAGTAAATATTTTAAAGTAAATTAATATATGTGACGAGAACTAGCAATTAAGAAAGGGAGACTTCAACCTTTCCAATAAAAATCCCTTGTAGTGATTGTACAATCGGTAAGAATGACGTTATACATGAGCAAAGGATTGAAGATTTTGACTTTTCTGATAAAAATCCCTGATTTAATATTTAATATTTTATTTATTATCATGATAATCAACCTCTGGAGTTTTCACGCTTGAATACAATTAGTTAGGTTTGTTTGTTATTCAAGTAACTATTTTAAAGTAAATTGATATATATGACGAGAACTAGCAATTAAGGTTTGAAGACTTTGACCTTTCCAATAAAAATCCCTTGTTGTGATTGCATAGTCGGTAAGAATGACACCATTCATGAGCAAAGGATTGAAGATTTTGACATTTCCGATAAAAATCCCTTATTTAATATTTAATATTTTATTTATTATTATGAGAATCAATGTTTGAAGTTTTCACGCTTGAATACAATAACTAGTTAGGTTTGCTTGTTATTCAAGTAAATTGACATATATATGACAAGAACTAGTAATTAAGGATTGAAGTCTTTGACCTTTCCAATAAAAATCCCTCGTTGTGATTGTACAATCGGTAAGAATGACATCATACATGAGCAAAGGATTGAAGAATTTCACCTTTATGATAAAAATCCCTTATTTTATTTTTTATATTTTATTTATTATTATGAGAATCAATCCTATTGCTTTTTTTGGTCCTGGAGTTTTCATGCTTGAATAAATAAATAAAAATATATATTTATCAAAGTTTGAAAAAATAACTAATTAGGTTCACTTGTTATCCAATTAAATATTTAAAGCAAATTAATATATATGACAAGATTTAAAACTAGCAATTAAGGATTGATATATAAGTGGTAGCAAGTTGGACAGTTAATAATAACATTGTGTGTACTCCTTCCTATTAAAGTATAGGGCTTGATGAATGTATTTGGGAATATATTGAAAAACAATAGGCATAGATAATGACATTTAATTTTCAAATACCATTAGTCATATCCAAGATTTATTAATCTTTCAACTTAAGATCTTTGGTTAGTCTTTAAGTTTGGATTGATTTACTTTAAAATAAGAGCAGAGATAAGTTCGTAATTAATTTACTAATGAACATTTATAATTATTGTCTTTTAAATATTTATTGAATATACTTATATATAAACTTAATTGTTTATAAATTAAGTGTGTGCTATGATCAATGTTTTAAAAATTGGATTAAAAGTTAAATCGGTAAAATAAGAGATTTAAGCTTAAAAAAATGACTTTATTCATCAAAAATTTATAATTTAATCTAAAAAGGAGACTGCTAAGTAAAAATTAATTAATTAATTTTGATTTATAAAAATGGATTAATTTACAAAACCGGCCGATTAATTAATAAACTGGTCAATTTTTAATTATAAAAGTTATTAAGTAAATCGAATAAAAAAATTAAAAACCATGTCAAAATGTAAATTGGTTTAAAATTTTTACGGTTAAACCAGTTCATTTTTAATCACTGGTTTTGATAAATTTATACGTTAGTTAAATAAGCAAAACATATAATATTTCTTAATAAATATAAATATTATTTATTATAATTTAATTATTAAATTTCCAATTTATTTGAAACTTATATATTTTAAATATTTAATTTAAATAATTTTTAAATTTTCCTAAAATAAATAAATTATAAAATTAAAACATATAATTTTAATTATATTAATAATAATTCTTATTAATAATTACCATTAATTATTTAAGATTAAAAATAAAATTTATTAATTCCACATTAAACTTTAATACAACGTCAACTTACTTTTATTGCACAAAGTGTGGACAAATTTAGATAAAAAGTTGTTAATGTATACCAAAAATAGTTAGAGAATTCATTGATTATAATTTGAACACTTAACACATGATCAAATGATACCTCAATTTATTAATCTTATCCTATAACAACAACAACAACCCATTAAAAATTTCACTAACAAAGAGAATCTAAAAAAGTTCACTAGTACACAATCTTACTCTTAACTAGTAAAGGGATTATTTTTAAATGACAACCTCTCTACTACTTATTAAGATTTATTAACCCTATCCTAATTATAATAAATATAAAAATTAAATAGTTTATCATTTTAATTTAATTATTGCTATAAATTGGGTCCAAAAATCTTAGCCCATGACTTAGGACTTGAAATACCTGTTCTGCTTCTACTGGTGTATGTAGGGCTTGAGCCCCTTCCAAGTAGAATGTATAGAAAAGTAATTAATAATTCTAATTTTTGAATGATAAGATCTTAGTGTTACATTTACATATTAACATATTGTATCTTATTACTACTAAATATTCAAAAATAAACTCTTAACATGTTATAATTAACAGTATTATTATTATTATTATTACAGTATAAATAAATATTGATAGTTGTCTATGAAAAATTATTAATTCTAAAGTGGTTATTTATTTCTATTTAAATAAGAATTGTTTTCAATGAATATTAAATTAAAGATTGACTTATAAACATAAATTCTTAGAAACTTAATCAAATTTTAAAGAAAATCTTAAAGATTAGTAGTGTAATTTCTAACATAACAATGATTATTAAGACTCAGAAATTTATATTCCGATTTAAGAAACAAATTTATAAACTTTAATATGCATGTAATAAATTATTGGGTTAATTATAAAAAATTTCAAATTTTACTTAATTTTATAATTTTAATCCAAAATTTAAAAAATTAGCGCATTTGATATTTTTAATTTATTAATTAATAAAATTCATACATGATATAAATATAATATGTGACAATTATGTAACAAAAATATTAATTTAGCCACGTCATCCATGTTAACAGAAAATATTAATTTTTGTTAAAAATTGACGTTTTAAAAATTAGATTAAAAGTTAAATCGATATGATAAGATATTTAAGATTTAAAAGATTAAATTATTATTAGATTATTATAAAATTGACAAAGAATTTAAAATATAATTAAAAAATTATCTTATTAATTTTTAAAAAAATTAAAATAAATCAAATAAAAAATTGAAAAGTTAAAAATTTGACCTTAAATCGACTTATAATGGTTGACCTAAACAACGAATTATATTTAAGTAATAGATTTCCAGGTCAGAGCCTCAAATTCACTCTGATCGATGACATTTTTCATTGGAAGATGTGAAGTTGAATATCAGATGTTCACACAGAAAAACAGAGAGTCGATGATGTTATATTTGTCTCGGAATCACTGGAAGATATTTATGAGAAAGTTTCTGATGGATTTTTGTGGAGATGTAGCTTTTCCCAAGGAGCTCAGGAAAGTAAGTCTATGTTCAAAATGAAGACGGCGGGACCTGGCGGGCTGAGTTGACTCGGCTGGTCTGCGCTAGGTGGATCGGCACTAGAATGAGGAAGTGAAGCCGGTGGCGGCAAATTGCTTAGGAGAGAGAAAGACGGCTATGTTGTTGTCGTCGTCACCGGCCGATCAGAAATCAGGAAATTACTTGGCGGGAGTGCGAAGTGAGATAGGACTCGTCTTTCTCGTGGATTGTAGTTAGATAAGCGTGTTGGATATTAATCTTCTATTCTCACTCATAACATAAAAATTTTGTTATTTTATCGAAATAAGTTATCATGTGAAGAAAGACATAATTAAAATCAATAATTAAAAACATGTCCGGCTCGATAAGGTTAATAATAAAAATTTTAAACTATTTTATTTTTAATTTCTGTTTAATTTATTTTAATAACTCTTATTATTAAAAATCGATAAATTGATTAATTAATCGATCAATTTTTGTAAATTAATAAATTTTTATAAATTAAAATAAATAAATTAGTTTTATTTAACAATATATTGTTAATTAAACTTTAAATTTTTTGATAAGAAGGGACAATTTCTTTTAACAATATTTCAATTTTTTTAATTTTATTCAAACTTTATTCTGTTTTATGATAGTCTAATACCGATTGAACATTTTAAACCTTAAACCTCTTGTCTTATCAGTTTAACTTCTGGTTCAGTTTTTAATTCATTGATTAAATTATTAAATCCATTTTATAATATTAAAAATTTTATTTCACAATTAATATAAAATTTATATTTTATTTCAACAAAAATTTTAAAAAATTTAATTATAAAGATTGTTAAATAATTTAAAGTTAATGAGATTATTAAAATTTTTATTTTTATTTCATTAGTTTTTATATATTTTACTAGTCACATTAATGAAATACAAATTAAATTATTTGATTAAATTTAATAAAATTTAAAATTGCCCCAGAATAAAGATTGACACTTTATAATTTATTATTTTAATATTAATAAAAATACAATAAAGACAATAACTAGTTAGGTTCGACTTGATACTTATCCAAGTAAATATTTTAAAGTAAAGTAAATATATGTATA